>WOGP01011153.1:0-10052 GCA_015342065.1 Leptinotarsa undecemlineata
CGCTTGATTAGAGGTTTCTATATGTTACGTATCTCTACGCTAGCTTGACTAAATGCGTTGTTAGACAACATATACGCGGCTTCTCTGAATTTTCTCCAAATCCAAGTCAATACCAAAAATAATTATTAAATGTTGAACGTCTTGAATTGAGCAACATTTATTTTCAGCCGCATTAGTTAGTCTACATATCTATATATACGGGTGTTGAGTTATTCACAAAGTCCACTTTGTATAGCTATCAATTTCTACCCCATTTCACCCTTTCGGAGGGCCTAGGAACTAGGGCAGTTCTTTTTTTTTCGCTGAATCAGTCAATAAGCGCATCATATTGAAAAATGGAACAACTGTGTTACAAGCTAACGGCTACGATAAAAAAGACATAATCCGCGCAACGCGTCCAAGAGAGAAAAAGAGAAACAACAGTGAAGATCAACCTTAAGGCACTGTCTAACTGCCATACATAGAAGCTGTCACCAACCGAATCGGAAAAATTCCAAAGTAGGAGACAATCAACACCGTCTTCAAACCAATGAAGAAAATAGCGTAATATCTGAGATAAGCAAAAGACAGCAGATCCCCACTCAAATCAATACAGACTGATAAACTCAGAGATTTCACTTAGGAAAATTGCTAAATAAAGTGATGACTTAGAAATTTTCCCAACTCTGAGCTTTTCTATGATATTAATCTAATTTTAGGTCATAAATAGATTGCTTTTCAGAAAAAATGGCACATAAAAATGTCTAAGAGATGACTACAGAATTTTTTGACGAGATGACAACCCAAAATTCACCTCTTCCTCATTCTTCATTTCAATTAACTAAATCTAAAATAACAAATATCGTTGATATACATAACGAATCCGTAACTGACGTAATACCCCAAGAAATATTAATAATCCATATTCTTCTCAGCCTTATCGTTCTAGTTGATGAAGTTTCTAATTTACTCGAACGGCTTTTGTCAAAATGGCGTATTAATTTATATAAAATGCTCCCAGTAAATCTTCACCGGTCTCAGGACTTGGGTCACAACAATCGCATTTATCATCTTTTTACACAAACAATTACTTAGTATCGCAATCCACTCGCACAGCGGAAAGCGTCCGTCGGATATGAATGACCACATGTTTTTACATCACAGGTTGTGTTGACCACCTCAGAAGGACGATAAGGCCGTATTGATAACGGTATACAACCAAATTGGAGAACTGATGGAATGTGAAGGGAAGATGATGACTTGTTGAGTAATAATAATAATAATTGTTTGGATGCGGAGGTTCATAGTTTTCTAACAGAAAAGGCTGACATCTGGCAAATCAACACCGTCGTATATAGCGTCGTCCAATCACTTTCCAAATCCCGGCCTTGCGGTTTGGAAGATTAAACGACGTGTATACAAGATGGCGATACTTCTTGAATAGGCTTGAAACAGTATTCAAGCCCACCAGGAAAATACAACAAAGCCTTATATCTCCGAATGACAAAAATCAGCTGCAGGGATATATCGTATACCACACACATGCGGAAAAGTTTATATCAATACCACCAAAAGATCCATGGGTACAAGGCTGAATGAACATCAGAGAAACTGTCGATTAAGACAAATCGGCAATTGCGGAACACGCGCTTAGTGATGGAAAGCACACGATACTGTTTGAAGATGTGAAACCTCTTGCCCCCGATCATAGATACCACAGCCGGCTTATACGAGAAGCCATTGAAATTCATAAACTTACGGAAAACTACAACAGAAAAGATGAGGCGGTAACGGTCAACCGGATTTGACATACTAATATTAAAAGATGCTAAAGTGGCAACAACGCAATGCAATATTATGTCATTAATAGGTTATAACACTTCGGCCAATAGCAAAACATCAACAAAAGAGGCGGCTACCTGAGTCAACATGAATAAACCTACTAGTCATGGGTGAATATTCAAGATGAATAAACCTCTGAAGAAGCCAGCTACTCGTGCTGGCGAAACGTTAGGATGCAGTTCCAAACTACGACGGCCTTCAAACTCAAATGAAGATAGTAACACTGATAAATCCTCTATTTATTAAAAATATTATAAAGTATTTGAATGAGAGAACTATAATTTGTATCAGTCACACTGTTAGGTGTAAACTGCATCAAAATATTTTGAACTCATCTGTAGCTAATGAGATACAAATCTGCTTAAAAAAGGAATACGGGTGTGAACGGGAATGAAGAGAAATACATTATTCGTTTACTTACATATAACGTCCATGCATTGAAAATCCAAATCAGTTTAACAATAAAATGAGAAAACTATATGAACTTTGCAAGAACAAAGACGAATTTCTGGAGGTGTATTTATTTCTTCTTCAGGTAACAAGCCAATGCGGGTATTTTCCGGCCCAGATATTAAATTGATGATGTCTCGTATTCATCAAATTTATGAAATTTTAAACATGTTTCGTTCGAATCGATAGAGCGAAAGATTGAAAAAATTTAAAAAATGGACAGTAGTGTTCAAATGTCGAGCAAGGGTATAAAATTGGGAACCGAGTAATTTTTTTTGCATTCTTCCAAATTCACAAAAAACAGATTGTTTTGGGAATTTTCGAGAAAAATGTCAAATTTGACAGGTTTAGAGTATCACATGACACAAGCACAAACTAACTGCAAAATCAAATTTTCATTATATCTTCATAAAAAAAAAACTTCATATGTCGTGAACTTTATGTGATTTCAGTTACTTTTTCTGGTATCAGTTATGTCTCCACTAGCATCTTGATTTCTAGATTTTCCTTTATATCAGACATTTCCTTTATACATCCCATAGCTTTCACTTTTATTTTTGTTACATTGGATATTTTTATTGTGGTATTTTTTCTTGTCTATTAGTTAGGTTGTTCAATATGGTTCTGTAGTTATTCAACTGGGGTGAAATTCATCAAACCAATTCTCATCGTCGACTAACTCAACCAATTTTTGTTTGTCAGTATAGATTTTATTTTCCTCTTTTCGTGTCTATTTTCGAATTTCAGAATTATATGCTCAGTTATATTTCTTCCTATAATTGTGGAAATATTTAAACAGTTTTCGTATTCAGTCTAAACAAATATATGATGGATGCAAGATTTCTGTTCACCAAAAACTCTAATATATTTGTTAATAAGACTTATGAAACCACACGTATATTATAGATTATTTTTTTGGAAAGACTATTGGCCCGTCATGTTTATTGAATGTACCGATATTGTGAAAGAATGGGTAATTTTGAAGGTGGCATAGAGATTAATCAGTTAACTGCCATGTCATTGTGAGAATAATAAAATCGAACTCCTTGCTTATATGATTTAGATGAATTTTCGCTCCATTGATTTTTTTAATAATATTCATTTGAATTATTGATTTGTCATTTTTTCATGCTTATCAGTTAGTGAATTTTTATTCTATATCTGTAATCTCATTAGGTTCCATCAAACACATTCGAGGTTCATTGAGAAATTGTATTTCCCTAAATGAAATTCCACATCACGGAGGCCTGTCCAAGGACGTAGCAGACAAATTTTTACAATAAACATTCAAGGCACATGTACCGGTGAGATTTATACACTGAGAAAAATAGGTAATTTTATCCTGACATTACAAGGGAGATTGTCGAAAAAAAGTGTTTCGACTCGTTTCCCTCTGAAATCTCTCAAATGGTTATCTATTTCTTATGTATATTTTAGTTATATCAAAGCAAAGTTTCAATCAAAGCAATGTTTTCATTATTGATCATTTTAAGCAACATTTGTTTTGCTAACAAGATCCCCCCTTCATGAAATAATGATAGTTTGTTATGAAAAATACATGAAATGCAACCTAATTTCTTTCTATAAAAATTTCATGAAACCCATTATTTCAAGCAATGGGGTGATGCCTATGTAATTTTGCCCAACAGTTTTATCAGTGAAATAAGACAGATTAGGTTCTATTCAAGCAAGACCTTCCTTGCAACCCAGTACTCAACAACTCTCCAGTAGTGTGTTTGATAGGACACAAACAAGCACCTCAAAATTTCGGAAAAATAACGGGTTGCTTTCCGAGCGGCCTTTGATGTGCTAGTACATAATATTAACCAAGTTCATTGATAATTCAATGCTGGATATGGATGGCACGACAAGATTGGTTCGCTATCTCTATTAATTTGACGGCATTTAGTGGAAGTTGGGGTCCAGCTGTGTGCCGAGTTTGATGACTCTTTGGATCACTCAGCCTGAGTTAGATCGAAGATGGGGTTGAATAATTGTGTGTACGTACTGGAGTTTAGAAGGATATATCCGGGTGGATATGAATTATGGATGTTTCAGATTTGATATATGGAATATGACAAGCATATTGGAGATAAATGAACATATTTGAAACAATTGATATATGATATATTTGAAATCAGATTAGTGAGAGCAACTGGATTTTTCGATGTACCAATTATTTGAAATTAATAGAATTTTAAATCAATATGAAAATTCTGAATAAACACTTCTCTTTCCGAATTAGTTTGCACGTCATGAGTAGTGTTTGTTTTGGATTCATTCTACACCAGAGGTTTCTATTTCTTCCTTTCAGAATCTGGGAATTATCTTTTAAAATTAAGAGGTATTTGGATCCAGAATAGTAGCTGAGTTGAAAACCCCCAATTTTCAAGTCATTGTTTTTTTGATAACATAATTGTGGAGATATATTTACTGAAAAGGTTCTGACGAAATGTTACCAGAATTCAAATTATAACAGTCAAATTTCATTCATAACAGTAATTTTCTTGATGTCCAAGCTTGTATTGAAAATATGTTTGAACATGGCAATCTTTTTTATATACACAACTTGGAGCTCAGAGCAAATACCAACTTCTATTATTCTTCTTCATCTGTATGAAACAGTACCAAATGAATCTGTTATGGACTTTGATTGCAATGTAGTAGGCAAAAATCCAAAATAGGTATTTTTAGTAGCCTCAGATGAGTTTCCTTCATCAACAAAATTAGGCTGAATTCGGAACACATCATCGAGAGAAAAAGTTCTGTTACAATCCTAGCAAATTGCAGGGCAGCTTTTATTCTGTATTTTGATACATATCCCTTTAGTAAAATATTTTTGACAAAGTTGTCAAATCATAATGCTATAAAATGAAAGGTGAAACTGTAACCTATTGCTTGGAATACTCGTAAATCCAAAACGAACCCTTTTCTTACAAACACGAGAACTACAATACTCTTCTGGACGCGCGTTTAACCAATTAACTTGGCCTTTTCAGGAGATGAAGAAAACTATTTTTCTCCTACTTTTAAAATTATCACATTTCCGATATTTACCGACTAAATTAGTAAATGGGAGGTTGAGGTTTGTAATTTTTTTGATAACTCAATTTATTATTAAGTTTTGCCAAAATGAATCAAGTTTTACATGAACAAATACTTCCTTAGGGGCAATGGCAATCTTTTTGAAAAGTATCTTTAGATTAATTCAATACTTAATGAAGTTGTTGAAATTGCATTGTTTTTGTTCACTAATTTATGCTGAAATAGCCTGTTTTATAAAACTTACTGATGTGTTGTGAGGTCAATTGTTAGATATCCAACCGACACGCCTGAAGAAGCTACTGTATAACGAAACACGTGTTGCGTTTTTGTAGAACTGTTTGGTGAAAATATCACAATAAAGCGTTATTTGAATGAGATATACAATGCTGTTTGTTGAAACATGCTATCACTGGCAAGAACAACGTAGTTTCGAGCCAAACGTCTAGAGTTCAGCGATCTCGACTTACCTATTGGTAATCTTTAGATAATTTTTAGATTTTCAACATTCCTCAATCTGAAAATTGAATAAATCTAAAATACAGATGATAACGGGAAAACCGAAATGTTCACCCCAAAAAGTTAAAGAGAAACCTATAATTAGTCAGCAAATTGTCGTATTAATAAATTATGCTTATGAATAATGAGTAAAATAAATAATTGTATTTTTATATACTTTATATATACCTCGTTCCTATAATAGCTGAAGTTTCAAAAAGTGATTATTTTCCGTTCTCGAAACATGAAATATATTGTTGGAAAATGCCATCAATAAGTGTTTGAAAAAGCTGTATATATAAAAAAATGCAATAATTCATGCACAGTATAAATACTAGTTACTGAGCAATTGGAATGAAGAAAAAATTTGCGAAATAACATGCTCCTTCATAAACTACACTCCGTTGAAACATATGCGGATACGGAGGTTCGAATCGTGAGGAAAATACGAAAATAATTACCTCCCAGACATGAAAGAATTGAATTTTAAGAGACTGTTTATTTAGAAATTCTCCAAAATTTGCCAAATATTGAATGCATTTGAATTTAGTTAAGAAACAAAATTTATCATTGTTTTTATTATTCACTGATCAGAGTGAACATTACTATTTATGTTTTGATATTTATGTTCACTTGATGATTCTTGGAAACCGCCGACATATCAGATTTTTTGAAAGTTTCATTTGCGTTTGTATGATATACCAACAATAAACGTTTTTGTAGAGGAACTGCCTTGAGAATAGGTTTGTGAAATCTTTCTCTCCGTCCATAAGGCATTTTACTGAACCAGACCTATTCTCAACACCATTGGTCAAACTTCTGGGAATTTTCATATGGGTACACGTTCTTGTATCTTCAACAAAAACTAGCCATTTGCAATTTTTAACATCCTAGAGTCCTCCAACCTTTTCGTGTGAGGCCAAAGGAGGTTACAGGAACATCACGCCTACCAAAATTCTTACATTAATCAAATCATTCTGATGACTGAAAAATATTTGAAATTATTATTCTGAACTTTGAGCGAGTTGAGATTTTTATTGAAATGATGTAAGTTAGAACCTCAAACAATGGTTGTGGTCAACGAAAACCACGAATGTTCAATGATAAAAAAATCTGTTAAAAATCTATTTAAAATCTGTTTTTCTGTTAACCAGCTGCCGCCCCCATACGAACGACAACTCTCAGAAGTTTAGAAACTTGTGCGAGCTAAGGAATAACGAGGTCTTACCTTTTAACGTGTGATTCCCAACACGGTTGCAGAATCATTCTAGCTTCAACCAGATAAATTCTCAAACCAGATAGGCTAAACATTTTCAATATTTTTTACGAATGCTACGGTCGTAGATCGTTTCGGCTTCAAAAATGCTAAGTGAAAATTTTGTTTAATTATCCCTATTCTCCTCCGTTAACAATCTCAAGAGACTTTGTAGTAATGCAATTACTATATCGGTAAAATGAACAAAATAAAGATTAAACTCACTACTTTGAAGGAAGAGTTTACTGAAAAAATATTCACACAGTTTCTCAAAGAGTTTCTCAACCACATCCAAATTATTTTAACGAGATGCGCTAGAGTATCCTCATGTTTTTTCTGTACGAATACTTTTTTGAAGTTTCGCCTGCCCCCACTTCGAAGTTATCTGAAACGTTCACATTTTAATGCGAATGAAGTGTCGAAATCTCGGTTGAAAGCGGTTCGAAAAAGGCGTTAGAGCTACAATGCTATACTGTGCCATAAAGGAGAGCTTTTGATGTATTATATGAAACAGGTTTCATTACTCTTATTCAAATATCCGTTTGATGGATACTCTACGAGAGCAGTACCTATCATGCATTTTATGACTGCTTAGATGCAATAGAATGAAACTTGGAAGATAGTATTACGAAAAGGTCACTTTGACACTTTTCATCATTTTTTCCTGGGAGCGGTAGATTCGAACAAATGAATGTGAGTTTTATGAAAATTAATTTTTTGCTTATGAGGCGTTGAAAACGATTGTTTTCACGAAAAACCTTCACTCTGAATAAAGAAAATTGTGTTTCTACCAGTGAAATTTCATTTTAATACTCTTGTTCTATGAGACTCACTTCAGATTTTTGTTTGGAGGTGATTGACAATGTTTCATGATAATTTTGATTAGTTCGGAGTTCCATTGTCTGAAATATAAAATGATTTGAAATCCTTAAAAGAATCAATACAAATGAAAAATTAAAAAGAAAAGCTGAAAATAACAATTATGTTAAGAAAAAAACTCCAAAATGAAATTACAGTGAAATGAAATACAAGTAAAAATAGAACAATAAACATAAAATAAAAAATAAGACATTCCAAGCAGCCAAGTTATTTCACTGTTTTGTTTACTCAATTGTTCTATTTTTTACTTGTATTTTATTTCAGTGTAATGTAATTTTTCCTTCGTATTGGTTCTTTCAGGGATTTCAAATCATTTTATATATTAGACAATGGATTTTGTTTGAATACTTAGCTGAAAATAGAGAATGGATCAGTTTACATAAAATGTATAACTATGTATTTGAAAAATATATGTGAATGATCTTCATGACATAATACTCAATATTTGTGGAGCGTACTTGTTTTCTTTAGAAAGTTCCCTTTGTTTTGTATTCGACTGAAGAGATAGGAACCAAAAAACGTTTTTGGAAAAAGTAATATCTTCTCAAAATGAATAAAAAAACAAAGGTCATTGTATGGGAATACTCAACACAGCGATAAGTGCCTATCTTTTCAAATTACTTGGACATGAGATATGCTCATTCAGAATTTACGATCGACATGATTGAAGAACAAAGCAAGAACAAAGCTAATGACGAAACTTGGAGGTCAGGTAGATTACGACCTCGTCGTCAAATCATTCATCTTCAATTTCAATTGGTTCTTGAGAATGACTTCAAATCACGAGTCAAAACGTCGAACGAACGAAAACTACAGACGCGGTTCAACCCGAACTACATCAACAGAATCCAATCGCAAATTTGTGGTTTCGGTTAGAAGACCTATTACTCCTAGATAACTTTTGTTGTGTTCCGACTTTTAACTCGATATTTCGACTATAAACTTGAAATTACGACTATAATCTCGGCATTTCGTCTATAATCTCAGAAGTTTGAATTTTAGGTCGAAATTTAGAGTTTGAAGTCGTAATTTAGGGTAGGGGCTTTCATCGTAAGTCGTAAAACAACTACTTGTGAACTAGAGCCCAAACAACGCATTTATTTTTCAACACTAGACAGCGCTAATTCGACCCGCCGTAAGTCCATCGGTGGTGCTATGCTGAGCCACAAATACTTTGGTCTCAACTGACCTCAAAGGACGAGCCTAAGTAATTGAGGGCGATGACACATTTTCCTATGAAGACGAGAACTACATACTCGAAAATCAAAGATGAACGAAGCTCGCCAGGGCGGTCAGTTGAAGGCCAAGCTTTGACCGCCGACGAGAATCGTCCTCTGTTGTTCACTGCAAAGCAACTAGTTGGGAACTATAGCCCAAACACAACGCATTCACGATTCAACATCAGACATCGCTGTTTCGACCCATTTTCAATTTTGTGCTAGGCTGAACTACGAATGCATGGGCTCGATCCCATAGATGAAGTTTTTAAAGTTTCAGATTGAAGTCGATATTTCAAGAAAAATTCTAAATTTCGAGTTTAAAGCCGTAATTTCAAGGTAAAAGTTAAACATTTTAACAGTTAAACAAATAAATAACAACTATAGTTTTTGAAGATATGACTTTCCATTGTATATTTATTTTCTTTCTTAAAATTTTATTCCTGAAGTATTGACAGTTTTTGAGTTATTTACGGAAAATTAATTTTTTTTTTAAATCAATGGTGAATAGAAATTGCAATTTTTTGTATTCTGTACAATCATCGAAGGAAAATTTTCTACACATCATTCTGAATACAATTTGCTATAATTCATATTTGAAGGAACGTCTGAAGATATATTCGAATGTATAATTCTCCAGTACAAAGCTCAATACTCGTAAATGATATATATAATAAATAGACAAATTCGATGTAAGAGGAATCAAGGAATCAAGGAAACAATAGAATATATAATGTAAAATATTTTTTTCAATATAAAAATATAATAAATACCTACTTTGTCGAATCTTACAAAAATTATCGTTCTGAAAGTTACTTCTTTGCATGATCTACACATCCATGTATGGAGTTACTTATTTGCATATTGATTACTTCCTTCCTTTCTTTGGA
>WOGP01011154.1:0-10052 GCA_015342065.1 Leptinotarsa undecemlineata
AAACTTCGAACTTTCAAAATATGAGATTCACTGATTTTGTATCAGGATAACAGAAACGCAAGGAGATCTTTTCTATTTAATTCAGAAAGAAAAGTTGATTTATAAACTTCGAACTTTCAAAATATGAGATTCACTGGTTTTGTATCAGGATAACAGAGACGCGAGGAGATCTTTTTCCTTCAATTCAGAAAGAAAAGTTAATTTGTAAACTTCGAACTTTCAAAATATGAGATTCATTGATTTTGTATCAGGATAACAGAATCGCGAGGAGATCCTTTTCATTTTATTCAGAAAGAACGTAGTAGATTTCTAAACTTTGAACTTTCAAAATATGAGAATCACTGATTTTGTATCAGGATAACAGAAACGTGAGGAGACTTTTTTCATTCCATTCAGAAAAAAAAGTTGATTTCTAAACTTTGAACTTTCAAAATATGAGATTCACGATTTTGTATCAGGATAACAAAAACGCGAGGAGCTCTTTTTCATTCCATTCAGAAAGAAAAGTTGATTTCTAAACTTCGAACTTTCAAAATATGAAATTCATTAATTTTGTATCAGGATAACAGCAACGCGAGGAGATCTTTTTTATTCAATTCAGAAAGAAACGTTACTCTCTCAACTTCTGAATTTCAAATATCTCCTCACTTTTCTGTTCTCCTGTCAATAGTAACGAATATGCTTCATAGTTATAAGTTTATTTTTTTGACAAAGCGTGTCTAACGGGTGTAAATTTTAAAGTGCGAGTAAATAATGAAAATAAAATATTTATAAATTATCAAAGTTTCGATAAGTTATCGTCTAAAAACATACAATACAAATAAATATGCCCTGTTTTCTCGACTTGGGAAATTTGTGGCCGTGAAGATGAAAAAAAAATTGTAAAAAATGGATAAAAATTAAAAAATGAAAATGAGAGAAAAGAAAGGGAGAAGTGATAAGAAAAGGGAAAGAACCAGGAGAAGGTTGGGATTTCCCAACATGCATAACTTGGAGATCCCATACTTTGAAATTCTGTGTTGTTTGAAAACTTCATAAAAGTCTAATTTCTCCCAAGTAAGAGAACAGTCCACAAATTTTGAAGTAACAATTTCACAAAATTCCTAACTCTTCGCTGTTATTCCTACTTGGAAAAATTAGCCTTCCTCATGAAATGATGACAAATGACAGAATTACAAGTTAGGGCGATATTTTCTTGTTCTGCTTTACAGCAGTGAAGGACATTCGGGGTCGATGTTGAAGCACAGAACACCCCAACTACTATAAGGGTGTACTGTGTAACCTAACTACAATTAGGGTGTTCTGTGGTTGAAGCTTAGTTTTGTATCTGAACAGACCCTCCTGCAGAGTATTGTTTTTCATAGAATTTTTCAAAAACACATAATTTTTTCGAATTAGAATTGGGTAACGACATAGCACTTTACGGAAATACTGAATTTCTGAATTGGTATATCTAGACAAACTGAATATATTGAACATGAATAAGAAATTCACTTATTTTCAATATCACTATTTTTCAGGTTTGAAGGCTAATGTGTTTGAAGGTGTGCTAATTGGCACATCAAATTACCTGAGTCAACAGGAACAGGCTTTACGCAATTTACCCAGTCCAGGTATTAACACACTAAACTCTCTGAATCAACATAAATACGCCTTATGCAGCCCTAATATCAAAGAGTACACAAACTTTGGTAATATTTAGTCATCGGAGGTTACTCACAATGTATAAGTCTCTGTAGAAGCTAGCCACTCGTGCCAGCGAAACGTCGGCAAGAAATTCCAAAAATCGACAGTCTTCAATCCCGAAAAATAGTAATACTGTTTACTGCATTCATTTATTAGTTTGCAGACGTTCGCTATCAAGTAACGTTGCAGAAACATCCAAACTTCTACTAGATATTTAATTAGAGAAAAGCCAGGGTTGAACTGCGTCTGTTCTTTTCAATTGTTCGATGTTGAAGACATTTTCAAGTAGGTATGACTACACTGAGGACTCAATATGCCTATTCCGCAGGAAGTGGTACCCTTTAAGAGAACTGTGAATTGACACCAGGGTCTCAACTACCTATCCCGCAGATTTCATCACTGGTCTTCGCCTGGGAGTAGACAGATTGAGACCCTTGCATAGACCATTGACGAGACCTGACAAATAGGCAGATTGAGACACCTTCGTAAAATTACAAAACCCTCAAATAATGTTACTAACTGGGGAGTAGACAGGTTGAGACCTCAGTGTAGTACCTTCTTGAAAATAGCTTGAAAGTCAAAGCCAACACGTCTCTCACTGCAAGGCAATTATCTGAAAACTAGAGCCCCCACAGAACCCATTTAAAATTCAACAATAGTCCTGCTTCAACACGCCGCAGGTCTCATCATTGTAGCTAGGCTGAACCACAAATGCATTGCTGAATTCTACTGTCCTTGAAAGACAAGCCGGACAAAGACGCCATTTATAGAATTGGCAGAGAGAATGTTAATGATGATTGATTGGCTTCCCTCCAAGTTTTGCCGTGGTCTTCTTTGGTTAAAATTTCCAAACGTTTCAACTGCAACTGAGGCAGTCATCTTCAGTGACGTGGTGGAAGTACTCTTCTAGAGTTTAGAGTTGGTTTTCAAAAAATTTTTGAAACTTTCGTTCTGAAATCAATATTGTTACATGTATGGTCAATTACTACATTACTTTGAACTGCTAAAATAAAAGTACAGATGTAAAAAGTTAAAAAATATAATTAGGACACTTTGACAATATTCATAAATTTACTCTCTTACACATCTACGAAGGTGGATCTTCTCGTAACTCTTACAAGGATACGTGGGTTTTTATATATAAAAAAATTTTTTGTATATTCTGTCTTCGAAATATTAAAAAAATATATTGCATTTTTGATGACAGTTCAATGAACTAAAACATTCATACAAGGTCATAAAGGCTTATAGCTGATAAATGGAAGATTGCCTCTCAGGCTTCTTAATACTAGATAAATAAATATATATACAAACGGGGCTATTTGTAATGCCCACTTTTTGGTAGTATAGCACTATTATTGTTTTAAAACTGTCGGTGGAAGTTTTTTGGCTCAATTGAAAATTAATTGATTCTGTCAGTAGTAGTATAAATTATATAAGTTAATATTTAGGAACTGCACAAAAATAAATTCAAATTAATTTATACATAATTCTGAATAAAAAGTAGGTATACATTACATATTACCAGAATTTACTGCCATTCTGTGAAAAATTCCTTCAGAAACAACAAGAACATTGAATATTCAATAAATTTAAATTTCATGTAATTTCCTCTCATACTCTTGTATTAATTCGTCCACAGATGGTCTAGATTTAACATTATATCGCAGACATTTCTTAATAGTATCCAAGATCCTTGGAGGCACCCAAGGTGCATCTGGATACTCAATTGTGTGATTCGGGTTCAAAATATACGCTAGTTTAGACCACAAATTGACCAGGTGGTTGAAAGGTGTCCTCCTATATACTAGTTGGTACAAAATACAACCTAAAGACCAAACGTCGGACTTATAGTGCAGCTTGTACTTAGCTTTGCCAAAACTAGGGCTCGACGAATTTGTAGAAGTATCACTGTTCAAAGCTTCGGGGCTGATATAGTTGCACGAACCTTCAGGGTTGGTTTTAATAACACTAGTCTCATCATTTTGCACGGAAGAGGCTATTCCAAAGTCGATAAGCTTCAGTCCACCATCGGCCTTGATGAAATTCGAAGGTTTCAAGTCGGAATGTATCACTCCATGCGAGTGTATCTGTCTGACGGCGTGGAGCATGTCCATCCAATAGAAGAGGAGCATGTAAATCGGAATGTGGGCACTTTGAGAGGCGAGTTTCTTCAGAATGGTTGACAAATCGTCTCCGCCTTTCTCAAGAACCATGTACAGCTTATTTTCCGATTTCAGAATTTCGTGGTCAAACATTTTAATTATTTTATCACAGTTCTGAAGTTGCTTCAGCAGATTAACTTCGTTTATGTAACCGTTTGCCGAACAGGAGTTTTGTAGAGACACACATTTTATCGCTACAAGCTTTTTGCTCACCAGATTGTAGCACTGAAATACCTCGGAGCTGCCCCCTTTTCCTAACAAGCTGAGGATGAGGTATTCTACCTGATTGACCACAATCTTATTGAAAGTGTCGTCCTTAGGGGTAGGATTCCTCGGCATAGAATACAAGACATTCTCACCTACGTTTTCTTTCTTGATGGCTTTACTTCCAAATGGAGTAACACGTTTAATTTGGTAACTCTGCACAGGGTGTTTGGGGGTTACGAACAATGGTTTGTTGGAATTACTTGACTGACGTTTGGCTGGTAAGGAATTCTGTACCTTAGGTGTAACAAAACTGTCGAATTTGGATGCTTGTCCTGTATGGCATACGGGTAGCTTGTTAACAGTAGGAGTTGTGAAAGCTGTGTCTCTTTTCCTCACAGGAGTTGATAAAGATAACGACGAAAAATCCAAATCAAAACTATCGTTCGTTGGGTTTCTACGAGGGTTCAATTCAGTTTTCCTTTCGGGTTCCTTGCACAAACTTTCAACATGAGCAGCACTGGACTCACAATGACTCTCACTGAGACTTGATGCCAATTCAGCTTCTCGAATTTCAATGGAATTCGATATATCTCTGAGGGTGTTTTCTGACGATTCGTTCTCTGTCGTAAATTCATTATCATCAAAGGTAAAATTTATACTTTTATTTTTTTCTGCTTCCACTTCCCTTTTTATTTCGTTCAGATTAAGAGGCGCCAAATTAGGCAACTTTCTTGAAACGAACGGTCTCTTTTTCACTGAACTGAGGGTACTTCTCTGAGGGATATCATTTTCTGACGTTTTTCTTATTTCTGTAAAATCAGTGGTAGAATTCATTTCAAATAACTAGCAAAATCAAAATAACGGATTTCCTTCATTTGATAATATCAGTGACTTCATAATATGAACTGGCCATTGAAGAGAGAATATTGATTCCAACAACTAAAAAAAGATGAAAATATATATGTCTTGGCATTTACGTAAATTATAAAATTAACGTTAGATGTTTTACGTGTTGCATATTTCCATTGGGAAAATTTTGGGATATCAGTTGTTACTTGATGCTGTGACGCAGTGGCCAAGAGCTTGTGTGATTCGCATGTGGAGTATATGTAAAGCGACGTTACGGTCAGTCCTTATTATTCTGTCTATGGATGATATACAAACGTCAAAGGGAAGTTCTCTGTAAGAACGGGAAGAACTGTAAGAATTTGATTTGTCAATTTCTTTTACAGAGAAGGTGATTGACACTATAAGGTTGACTATCGAATACTAGATGGCGCCGTTAGATTGAAAGTATACAACTCTATATACTTCTGATGGAAATTTGAAACATCTACTTTTTACTTTCATCAAGTGGTAAAAATGTTTGAAAGGAATAAGGAATTTTGATTTGCTTCAAAATTATGAACATTGAAAATTTGTCAATTCCAAGTTCAGATATCTCCTCACCCTCACTTTGCAACTCTCCTGATGATGATAATAAATATGTTTCATTATCATGAGTTTAACTGAGTACCAGAAGTTCAAACTTAAAGTACAAGAGAATGAAAAAAAAAATAGATCATGAATTATCAGTTTCGATAACTTATCGTCTAAAAACATACAATATGAATGAATAATACCCATGACATATGCACATGAACCTATTAAAAGAGGAAGGAATGGTTTTGTAACAGGATAGCAGAAATGCGAGAAGGTTTTTTCTATTCAATTCAGAAAGGAAAATTGCTTTCTGAACTTCGAACTTTCAAAACATGAGATTTATTGGTTTTGTATCAGGATAACAGAAACGCGAAGAGATCTTTTTTATTCAATTCAGAAAGAAAAGTTGATTTGTAAACTTCGAACTTTCAAAATATGAGATTCACTGATTTTGTATCAGGATAACAGAAACGCAAGGAGATCTTTTCTATTTAATTCAGAAAGAAAAGTTGTTTTCTAAACCTCGAATTTTCAAAATATGAGATTCACTGGTTTTGTATCAGGATAACAGAAACACGGGGAGAGCTTTTTTTATTCAATTCAGAAAGAAAAGTCGCTTTCTAAACTTCGAACTTTCAAAATATGAGATTCACTGGGTTTGTATCAGGGTAACAGAAACGCGAGGAGATCTGATCTTTTCTATTCAGTTCAGAAAGAAAAGTTGATTTCTAAAATTCGAACTTTCAAAATATGAGATTGAATGGTTTTGTATCAGAATAACATAATTGCTGGAAAGAAAATTTACTTAGAACTTTAAAAATCAAAAGTTCATCTAGTCCAACAAAATGCCAATTTCAAATATCTCCCCACTTTTCTGTTCTCCTGACAGTGGTTATGAATATGTTTCATTGTTATAAGTTTATTTTTTGACAAAGCATGACCAACGGATGCAAATTTTAAAGTGCAAGTAAATAATGAAAATGAAATATTCATAAATTATCAAAGTGTAGAAAAATTATCGTCTAAAAACATACAATGCAAATGAATATGCTCATGACATATTATGACGATGAAGCTAATCAAAATAGTAAGGAATTGTTTTGTAACAGGGTAACAGAAATGCGAGATCTTTTTTAATCAGACTTGGGAAAAGTGGACGGCTCCTGAGGAGCAGAAACAAAGATAGTATTGTTAGTATATCATTTTTAGTTGAAAAGGAAATTCTATCTTGAATAACGCTTTGTGAATACTCACCTCAACTGAATCTTCCTACATTTCCATCTACGGAATCTGTTCAAAAACTAAGCTGAAATTTAATGTTTCCCAAAAATATTCATTAATTCATTAATATCTGTTTTGTTCCTTTCAAAGTAGTCCCCCTCGGATGTACTACACTTCTGCCAGCGTTTTTTCCTATTCTCCAATCAGCCATTTGGTTTTTTCTCCTCAATCGATACAAAACGCCGTCTTTTCACGAGTTTGTTCAATCTTGTGAAAGGGATAAAGTCACAGGGGGCAAATCTGGTGAATATGGTGCCCAAGGCACGCAAAACACTTACTTTTATGCCTCTCATCAACAAAGTAAAACGCTAAACAGCTGAAAGTGTGAACATATGTTCGAGACGAGAGTACCAACATAACAAACAAAATGTTGATCGAATGTCCGTAGCCCGCGAAGTTTAAACATTCAAAGTTTTTGGACAGACTCCGTACATTAGAATTTCCCTCGGCAAGGTGGTGCTGTAGGTTTTTTGAAGGCTTTTCTTGAATTGTTTACATTCACTGATTCGTTTTTATTGTTATTTTCACAATATTCCCAATAAATTAACAATATTCAAATAACATGTGTAAATCTCAACTGCAATCAACAGAAACTTTATTTTCCAATCAATAGTAATCCAAATAGTAATATTACATCAAAGTTGAGCAGAATTAGGATTATACAAAGAAACAAAATCCTTGAAATCTGCATTTCATCATTACGAGTATGTCCCTCTGTTATGCAATCAAGAATTGAAGCAGATTATTTATATTTCAATGATCAATCATCTTTTTCTAACGAGTGACAAAAATAAGATTGAATGTTTGTTTCTAATTATAATCGAGTATTGAGATAAAACGTGGTGACCTCATTACTATCAACAATCTTCTTGTTGAACTTTATAACCAATGAAATTCAAAATATGGTTTATTTCTTTCAGAAATTCTACAGCTGGGCACGTTAAGACAGGCGTACACATCAAGTTTTCCAAAACCAGCTTGATTCAAAAGGAGAACTGTTTTGAAAGGAAATTTAAAGAAGTTGAAAAGCAACACTTTCAATCGATTATAGTAGTAATGACAAAAAACGGTTAGCACTGATGATGTGGAGAAAGTCTGCTGAAAATAAACATGTTCATGAATTTGGCATAATAGAAATAAGCCAGTTATCATTCAAACGTTGTAAATAACAAGATCTCTTTAAGTATATTCTATACATTTTGTTATTGTTAATGATATTTGTGTTTTGCATCTCCTCTATCATTGCCATATCATGACAATATTTTTGTTCTTCAATCATGTTTTCATTCCTTTCCATTTGTGAAATTACTTTTCAAATACATCACTGTCTTTTTAAAATTTTATTTTATTCATTTTCATACTCAGACACTTGATATCCAATGGATTCATTTAAAAATTTGATACACATTTATCTCAATGCATTCAAGTGTTTTGATTATTTTTAAATTGAGAGAAAAATTTCCACAAAAAATATGTGCTCTCGACCTTTTATCTTCCAGACTACTTAAGCCTAGATAGATAAAGAATATCAGAAACAAAGGTTATTTGTTTCATTGTTTTTGTTATATTTCAACAAATTCAATTCTTCAGAATATGTAAACCTAATAACCACAAAAATCAACTCCATTTGAAAAAATGGAGTTGTGTAAAAAATCAAGACTTCATGACGATGATGACACCAGTGAAGATATATTGGTTTCAGTTACAATTTATTATTGTTTGTAGAGAAGAATCATCCAAAAACAAGCATTTTCCTCAATCAGCAAAAATGCACGTTTTCAGGAAATGAAGAAAAGAATTTTCATTACGTGAAGCGTTCGCCGAGAAAAATATTGCTTTTCTGGAGATTGGGAAAAGTGCTTGTGGTAGATTGAAAAAAAACTTTAGGGAGAGATTCATTTTTGTTAAAAAAAGGTTTTGACTTTCTACTTTTCCATCTTTACGAAAGTAAAGCTACACATCTTTGTATACAGTTTATTTTGAAATTATTTACTTTCTTTCTTTGGAAAATTCCCATTTTTTTTTATAAAGATGGAAAAGTAAAAAGCCAAAACTTTTCTTTCCATGAAGAAAATACTTTTTCAATATGTGTTGGAATTGACCGTTAATTCGATTTTAACACACCAGAAGAAGTTATTACACATGTTGGGGTTTTGTAAACTGATTAGTGAAAGTTTACAAAATTAAATGTTGGGCAGTTTAAAAAAGGTACCTACTGTATTTATTTTGCTTGCAAAATGCCAACAGATTCAATATACAATATTCATGTATATAAGGATATCTAACTCAATAAAGATCTACTCGTATTTAGAAGTACACCCTCTCATCCTTATGCATTACCTTTATCTGTGAAGTAACAAAGATCGTAGGCCAAGCTTCACAAAGAAAGCCACATGGAAAGATACAAACTATCAGTTTGAATACATGTGAATCATTCGATGTGTTATCGAAGAAAAGATAACTTTTAATTTATGATTTTTGTTTGTTACTATTACCATAACGGTATCATGTTCAGATTCCAGTGACGTGCAGTTATGGACACTAATTTTGCTTGGTCATCGACCTTTATTGAAGATAAGTTGAGAAGAATGCGCCCTGAAGTTTTCTCATTTCATGTTTTAACTACGGCCATTCTGTATTCAACCGAAAACAACGTTTGCTTTGACAGATACTTTGACGATCATTAGATTATTCAATGGCGGACAATGAAAAATTATTTCACTGGGCATTTGATTATGACACTGGGAAAAGGGTCATCTTGTTAGGAAAAGTAATCTTGATAACAAGCTTTTAATGCGTTTCTTCAATACTTTATTAATTCTCGTATTAATTGACAACAATCATTACTCCAAAGCATAAAAAGTAAACAAAGCAATCGTTATATTTTGCAATCGCAATATTATTAATAATTTTTCTTACTGAACAGGTTGTCCATTAAAATTCATGCATATCTTTGAGTAACACTCCAGTTTATTCCGATTAATTTGCGTTTTTATCAATTGATATCGAAAAGTGACTTTTATTTTGTACCACAACACACCATGGATTTTATAGAAGAAAAAATATCCACAAAAAACACAAAATTTATTGTAATTCCAAAAGTTTCTACTGCTGGAAAAATGGAAACATAAAATTCGCCTAATCTTTTAAGAAATATTTTCAGGGAGTGAGGTTTGCCGCAGTAGCAGACGAAACGTTTCGTGCTACAGGTCGCCCTTAATTACACAACACACCAAAAAAATATTTTTTGAATGTTTCCTACACTAAATTAGTCAATTTCTACTAATTTTG
>WOGP01011155.1:0-10051 GCA_015342065.1 Leptinotarsa undecemlineata
AGAGTTTTTACACGTCTGCCGCCAGCCCAATTGGTGGATGATTCTAATTGCATATTTTTGCAGTATAAAAACCCTCTCTACAGCAGAGCTCATGCCCTAATTCAAATGCTAGCCAACTCGGCTTCACTATATCGGGAAGCGAGTTCTTCTTCCCTACACCTCTCCGATAGGCTCTGGCACTACCACCTGTGGAATCACCGGTGTTGGTTGCAGGTCTGAAAGCGGCATCACCGGCAACGGGGTAAATATGGTCAATACGATGTCCTCCGGAGAAAGCGCCCTCGATGTTTCCACTGCAGCTGCGGGTAGTGTGGGGGGTCTCAAGCTTTTATGTGCGGTCGTCGGCCAACTAACTGCATGAGGATCAGTCTTATTGCAAGTAATTTTATACTTTTCAATAAGACCAAGCGTTGCTGCAGGTTGTCGATTGACTTCCTTCATAACCCTGTCTTCGTTGAATAAACCAGGGCTATGTGCTCGTCGCACAACACTCGAAGCTATAACCACCGGCGTGATCGACACCACAGCGTTGTTCATCACCTGAGTGTAGCCGTCCATTCTGAAAATGTAAAATAATACAATGTTAGTTGATATAAAAAATTACATTGTTATCTTACTCCAAATTTTGCTTGTTGACTTGGATGCACTATATTATTGCTAGCTGTACTGGTCTCGATGAGTAGACATTGTGCATCCCCGATGATTCTTATCAAATTGATATTTCTTTCATCTACATTATGCTATATACATTGCAGTAGTTAATTAGGAAAATTGAAAAACAAATAAAATTTTTATCAATTTCATATTTATTTATCGTATACATTAATATCACATTAGTTTGCTATACATCATTATTATGAATACCTACACGAACATCAATATTGAATTTTTCGGTTTCAAAGACATTGAATGGTATTTCAGTCATTGACCCCGACAGACAATAAATTAATTAGTTGATCCAGTGGACTCTCCTGAGGAACTTCATTTTTCAATTCAGTTTACTTATCATACACCACACTTCTAAATGAATTCATCTTTCTGAAAATCATACCGCCATGTTCGAAGATTTTTTGGTTAATCTTCGCATGGCAATTAATTCTTTGTTTGGTACTTGTTACTGGAATATTGAATTGGTTAACTATACTGTAATTGAATGTATCAAACCTACTTATGTTAGTTTTCATGAATTCATAAAAAATGTCTGTATTTACTTTTAGAATGAGCGAGTCGATATCTGAGTAAAGTAAAGAGATCTTTTCACCAAAGTGTTGTTTAATGCATCCATAGAAAAAGTCATACATGACTGTTTTAGATAATTCCAATATAGGAAATTCCAAATATAACGGTTTGTCGTAATGGACTGCAACTTTAGCCAATTGAATGGCAACGAAGTTATCTGGATATGAGGGTGTTGGCATCTTTATTTTAGTTTATATTTTCCCAAAGTTCAACGAGACTAACATCAATACTGTTATCTACATCCTCCATTGTCTTTCCATATAGCGCATTATTCATTAGTTTAAAGAAATCTTCAACAGATCTGTTGTAAGACCTATAAGGCATTCCAGTATTGGGATCTATATAGAGTTTCATCACTAGTTCGGACCTGAATTGTCCGAACTAGTGATGTGAATATATAAAATGATTTGAAATCCCTGTGACACCTAAAAGAGAAAAATTAATAGTTGATAATGGAAATTATATTAAGCAAAAATCCTGGAATGAAATAACAATGAAATACAATACAAGTAAAAAAATAGAACAATTGATCGTCGTCGGGTGATGAATGGATTGAATCCTCCGAGAGATGACTATTGATGGGTCGTTCGGGTACTTTCACTTCACTTTCACTATTCTCGCTTTCCATTTTCCGCTTCACTGGTTTAGTGGGAGATGACCGTTTGACGGGAGTTGACCATTTCTTGCTTGATGATGGGTTTCTATACGTTACGTATCTCTACGCTAGCAACATGTATGCGGCTTCCTTGAATTTTCTCCAATGTTCCTCTGTGTGTATGATCTCAGCTTGGGAACACTCGATGTTGTGTTGATGGGTCCAAACATGGTCTGCTATTCCTGATTTGCTGGTTTTCCCTCGCTGTGTGTGTTTTTTGTGGTTGGCAATGCGAATATCCAATGGCCTCAAATCTCATATGGAGAAAATTCTGAATGATGCGTGCACCAGACACTTGAAGGTATCATCGTCTTGATTTCACTTAACAAGAAAAACAAATCATACATCATATTGGAGGGGGGAGACCCAGAAACGTCTGTAATCTGATACTATTCAAATATCTCAAATCTGTAAAACGTTGAAGTGAAGCATGATGGGGTAACAAAAATCCATTATATTTCATGTGGTATCTAATTCCATTTCGATATACACTGCGAGCAATTTTTCTAAGGCAGCCTTAGATCCCTCATAGAATGATTTATGTTTTTTATGTCCGGTTGTTATCATCAAAATACGCCACTTGTTGTTGATAGGAATATTTTCTTGCAAGTATTTTTCAAGAATCCTCGTGTAAAATATTAAACTGTGGTGTTCCTTTGAATTCCGGTTCAATGTCTGTATTTCGTTTGCTACTATGCCGATAATCTTGTATTCAACTTTGTTAGCAGGTGTTTTCGAAGAGAAGTATTGCTCTTTTGATGTTCTCGCTAATTTTGTCAGAATTTTCACATACTTCGAATTCAGTTTTGTCATCGATATTTTGTTTTCCATGTTTAGCTTCTGTCACTCAAAATCTATACACACAAACTTATACCAAGTTGTACTGAATAACAATGCCTGTGTAGTCCATTATATAGATATACATTTCTATTTATTTGTTCAGGTAATTGATTGCCAGGTACTCCCATTACCCCATTACCCAATTAATCTTCATTTAGTTCTCATTCTCGAAATGTACCTGTTAGAGGTAACAGAAATATTACAGAATTGCATAATAGAAAGTATGAAAAATTTTTTCTAATAATGATAATTGCTTTTAATGATAGGAAACAAAAGATTCAACGTTATCTGTGAATGTTTCAGTTAATCCCAAAGAATTGTACAAATTCATTGATGAAGCAACTGAATATGCAACTGCTGGAGGACTGACAAAATTAGAACTTTTTAGGTCGGCTGTTGAATTGTATTTTCTGGTAACGCATTTTTATGGTTTTTGCAAATCGAACACAATAACAAACTGGAACAGCTCAGTAGTCCAACACTATGTTTCAACTGCTATAAATTCACCATCAGTTACTCATAATAACAGCTCTAGTTTGTAGAACAATTGTAGAAATTTCAACACATATAAAAATCATTTTAAAGGTAATAGAAACACAAGTTATAGTAAGAAGTCTAGTACCCAAGTGTAAGAGAAGTTCAAGGTAATATTTTGTTGGAAATGATAACGTGGTAAGAGAAGCAACCCCTAGTTCATCTAAAATTTCAAATTAGTCTTCGAAAAATATTGAAATTCTTTTGTGTTGGAATTGTCGATTTTCGAATCATGCCTATTATAACTGTAAAATGAAAATTGCAGTATTATGTTTCCGAAATGGTGTTCAAGGTGAATTGAATGAAACATGTAAAGTTTATTTGGAAAACTATCAAGGAGAGAGTGTTCATCTGGCCAACAATTCTCTCCAGATTCTTTCATGGCTAATCTATCAAATTATTCAAGTATTTCAAATTTGAAAAAATCACTCATAGAGGAACCTTCAAAATGGAAACTTTGGTTGAATAAAGTCAAACTTTTTCATAAGAAAAATTTAGGAAGTGATGCACGCGCAGCCCCTTTATTTGTAGAAAGAGAAAATGATGATAGACCTTGTATTGCAGTTTTTTTAAATGTTTAAATAAAGTAGCTCCTTTTGATTCTGGTTCTCCCGCCAGCATTGTCGACAGAGATGCTTTTCCTTTCCCTAAAAAGCTGGAATTGGAGGTTACCAATAATAACAGCACTAATAAATATGTCATAACATTAGATGGAAAATAAAGTAATACGGTTCGTTGATCTACCCATTTGTGTCACTGATGTTTGTCGACTGGTAAACACTTTAGTACTTCCGTCTATCAAACAGTTCACTTTGGGTTGGCAGTTGACTTTCAAAACAATTATTGGCAATTCAGGAGTAATGAATGTAAAGTTGAATTAACAGTTGGCAAAAAAAATGTTAAACATTTCTGTTCTGAAAAATTATTCACTTTAAATACTCTAAGTGTTGAAGATAGAAGAAGGGTTGACACCTAAAAGAGAAAAATTAATAGTTGATAATGTAAATTATATCAAGCAATCCTGAAATGAAATAACAATGAAATAAAATACAAGTAAAAAATAAAACAATTGAACTAAAAATTGAATAAAAAAATGAAGGAATGAAAAAAAATACAAAGTTAGGGATTCCAAGCCACGTTAGCTCCCGATGTTTCGATTGTTGGTATCTACAATTGTCTTCGGGTGATGATTGGATTGATTTACCCGAGAGATGACTATTTATGGGACGTTAGAGTACTTTCACTTCACTTTCACTATCTCCGCTTTCCATTTTCCGCTTCACTGGTTTAGTGGGAGATGACTGTTTGACGGGGGTTGGCCATTTCTTGCTTGATGATGGGTTTCTATACGTTACGTAATTCTACGCTAGCCTGGCTGAATACTTTGATTGACAACATGTATACGGCTTCCTTAAATTTTCTCCTTAACCAATGTTCCTCTGTATGTATGATCTCAGCTTGGGACCACTCGATGTTGTGTTGATGGGTTCATACATGGTCTGCTATTCCTGATTTGCTGGTTTTCCTTCGCTGTGTGTGTTTTTTATGCTTGGCAATGCGAATATCCAATGGCCTCAAATCTCATATGGAGAAAATTCTGAACGATGCGTGCACCAGACACTTGAAGGTATCATCGTCTTGATTTCACTAAACAAGAAAAGCAAATAATACGTCATAGTGGAGGGGGGAGACCCAGAAACGTATGTAATCTGATAATCTGATACTATTCAAATATCTCAAATCTGTAAAACGTTGAAGTGAAGCATGATGGGGTAACAAAAATCCATTATATTTCATGTGGTATCTAATTCCATTTCGATATACACTGCGAGCAATTTTTCTAAGGCAGCCTTAGATCCCTCATAGAATGATTTATGTTTTTTATGTCCGGTTGTTATCATCAAAATACGCCACTTGTTGTTGATAGGAATATTTTCTTGCAAGTATTTTTCAAGAATCCTCGTGTAAAATATTAAACTGTGGTGTTCCTTTGAATTCCGGTTCAATGTCTGTATTTCGTTTGCTACTATGCCGATAATCTTGTATTCAACTTTGTTAGCAGGTGTTTTCGAAGAGAAGTATTGCTCTTTTGATGTTCTCGCTAATTTTGTCAGAATTTTCACATACTTCGAATTCAGTTTTGTCATCGATATTTTGTTTTCCATGTTTAGCTTCTGTCACTCAAAATCTATACACACAAACTTATACCAAGTTGTACTGAATAACAATGCCTGTGTAGTCCATTATATAGATATACATTTCTATTTATTTGTTCAGGTAATTGATTGCCAGGTACTCCCATTACCCCATTACCCAATTAATCTTCATTTAGTTCTCATTCTCGAAATGTACCTGTTAGAGGTAACAGAAATATTACAGAATTGCATAATAGAAAGTATGAAAAATTTTTTCTAATAATGATAATTGCTTTTAATGATAGGAAACAAAAGATTCAACGTTATCTGTGAATGTTTCAGTTAATCCCAAAGAATTGTACAAATTCATTGATGAAGCAACTGAATATGCAACTGCTGGAGGACTGACAAAATTAGAACTTTTTAGGTCGGCTGTTGAATTGTATTTTCTGGTAACGCATTTTTATGGTTTTTGCAAATCAAACACAATAACAAACTGGAACAGCTTAGTAGTAAAGTTAAAAGGTGATATTTGGGAGTCAATTAAGGCTATGAAACAGCACAAAATGAAACCATCATCATATACTCTGCTATCATGGAAAGTTACCTTAAACGACTTCCTAGACAACATTCAGAAATTACAAAAGTAAAACTGATGAGGAAAAATATTGTAACCAAATATATTCCTCACTTAGCTCTTTTTGAAAGAAACACCGTAGAAAAATCAGTCCGACTTTGTAAACGTCTGGAAAAATCAAATTATATTGAAAATAAGGCTTTACAAACAAAAGTTTTACAAGTAACCTATTCATGATCCCATGTTGAGAACACAGTTTCAATCATCCAACATTATGTTTCAACTGTTTTAAATTCAGGTTGAGGAATTATTCCACGTCCCATTTGTAGTGAAAACAATAAATGAAGTACTTGATGAGATATTACGTTTAGGGATTGTAGAGGAATCTCTGAGTGAATAGTGTTCGCATGTTCTTGTAGACAGGGCAAATAGTGAGAAACGCCTGTGTTTTGACATATGGAAGCTCAATACACTCACCAAACACGACAGTTACCCACTTCCACGTGTGGACAGGAATCTTAACATGTTAAAAAACACAAATGTAGAATCGTTTATAGATTTGGGGGAAGCATTCTGGCAATTACCTTTAGACTCTGGGTCACGTGAGAAAACTGCTTTAAGTATTCCTGGTTTTTTCTATGACCATGCAAAAGTGCATAAATCGAAGCCATCAGTGTCGAAAAATTATGAATGAAACGGCGATACCAAGTGGTTGAACCGATAAAACCTTTTACTTCTGTAGTGGTGGTAGGCCTAGGGTAATTCACCATCGCCGAAAGTTTTTCATGATCGGTTTTGATAACATGCCCGTCAATGAGAAAACCTAAATATTGTAAAGACGATTGTTAAAATTTACATTTTTTCAAATTCACTGTCAATTTTGCCTGAAGATTCCTAACTACACACAACAAATCTAAATATTCTTTTGAAGTAGGAGAAATAACAATTATATCATCTAACTATGTAATGGTGATCAGTAACTAATGTAAAATGAGTGCTATATTTGGGTCAAGATTCCTCACTTCGAATGTTAGGCTCAGCGAGTCTACTGCGCAACCGACTGAATCTGATATGTTTACCAAGCGAGCCAATTTGAGGCATGGAATATTATTAGAGAGTGAGTCGTAATTGGTGGTTTTGTATTCATGGAAATTTCGTGTCTAGTTTGAAAATTAACAAGTATTGAGCTGTGGGTTGCTGTAATTTACAGGGTGATATTGGCATTAATTTTCTTCGATTTCCAATTGACGAAAAAATGTTTGTTATTCTAGTATTCGTTATATAAAATTGAAGGAAAGAACATATAACGAAAATCGAAAATGAATTGTTATAGACCAAATATATGCAGACTTTTTGTTATCAAATTGATTTGATGAAATTACACTTTACGAATAGTAAACAAAAAGGGCGGGTAGATTTTGAAATTGAATAAATCAAGCTGTTTGTGAAGTATTAACAACATTATTTTTTTATTCGAAAGGCGAATGTATGCCATTAACTGTGGAATATGACATCATTCAAATGCCTGCCTCGACTTCTTACGGTGGCACGGATCCGAGTGGTCCAATTTTCAATGACTTTTTCTCATAGATCCGGCTGAATTTGAGCGACGGCCTATGTTATGTTCACCTTTAGGGAATCGGTCGATTGTGGTTTATTTGCATAGACCTGCGACTCCAAGAAACTCCACAGGAAAAAGTCTAGCGGGGTCAAATCGCATGACCTTGATGGCCAATTCACATCACCCCTGCGATAGAACGTTGAATCTATTTCATGTACCTGGATAGACCCTGTACTTGACATAGAACACTCTGGCACACTCGTCGGTTCGGTGGTGGAATCAGAATTTGTCATTGTGGAAGAATGATGTAGAGCTGGGATTGATGTTATATTCATTTCGAAAAAAAAATGGAAGGGGTGAAGTTTGAATGTAGAATAATTAAGTATTTGAAATTCGGATTAACATGTCGGATTTACAATTCGATTACATGTCGTCATCAGAATTGAGTCCCTTATCTATTATTTTAAACAGGATAGGAGATGGTGAAGTACTATCCTCGAAGAGGATTGGGGAGTTAAGAGGAAGTGGTCGGAGAACAGAAATTGACTGTTCAAAAGAATATTTCTCGGACTCAACATTATCGTTGTCTCCCCAGGGTAGTGGGTCTCAATCCAAATAATCGTGATCCCACCATCCGTTAGGATCCGTGTACTCGCCATCGGAGAAATCAGTGCACCTGCACTCTATTATCATGCGACATGACTTCAAACTCAATCCATTGAGGTACCGTGGTGAAGTACACCCAACCTTCTTGGACAGGTATCCGAGGCTCCACGAATCCGTATGGCTCGGTGGTTGAATCTGCTTCCATGTTAAAGATAGCTGATCAACTGAATATTCCATCAGATAATTCCTACTTTTATACTTCTGAAAGGGAGTGGAGATGAAGAGGGGGTGAATTGCAATGTGACATAAGTCATATTTAATGAAAGAGATAATTGAATGGATGAAATACAATATGAAATATACCTGTTGATTTCATTATGAAACAAATCTTTTTTATTTTCTTCTTGAGAGATCATTTACAAGAGACTAGAGAACACAAAAATTGTTGCGAGATATTTGTCTAGAAGAGTTTAAAATTGAAAAAAAAAATTATAATGAAACGAAAACAAGAAAAATGCCCCAACCATCGCATTGTTCATTGTGTACCAAACCAAAACAATGTTCACCTTTTATTTCACTTCTCTTCTATTTTTTCCTGAAAAAACAAATATAAACCTAAAGCTACCATAAATAAATATTCCTAATCAAGATAAAACTATTCTATTATTTCTAATTGAGCTGAGAAATTGTCCATAAATGTCTTTAACCTTTTATATCGCTCTATCGGATACGTCACTACTTTTCACCTTTCTTCCAGAGATGCTTGTTTCCGATCTAGTTCGGCCATTTCTTTCGCTAGTTCGCTTCATCGACTAGCAATTTCAGCCTCTTGACCAGAAATGCTAGCCAACTCGGCCTCACTATATCGGGAAGCGAGTTCTTCTTACCTATACCTCTCCGATAGGCTCTGGCACTACCACCTGTGGAGTCGTCGGTGTTGGTGGTAGGGCTGAAAGCGGCATCACCGACAACGGGGTAAATATGGTCAATACGATGTCCTCCGGAGAAGGCGCCCTCGGTGTTTCCACTTCTGCTTCGGGTGATTAAACATTTCTGTTCTGAAAAATTATTCTCTTTAGATACTCTAAGTGTTGAAGATAGAAGAAGGGTCCATGAGGTTATTTCCTGTTATGATATTATAGATGAAGATTAGCACTTTGGAAGGATTGATTAGGTCTTTATGCGTATATATACGGGAGATGCATGAACTGTTAGGTTGAGAAATTATTCTACGTCACCCTTTGTATTGAAAACAATAAATAAAGAACTTGATGAGATGTTACGTTTAGTGATTGTAGAGGAATCTCAGAGTGAATAGTTTTCGCATGTTCTAGTAGACAGGGCAAATAGTGAGAAACGCCTGTGTTTTGACGAAAAGAAGCTCAAAACACTCACCAAACACGACAGTTACCAACTTCCACGTGTGGACAGGATTCTTAACATGTTAAGAAACACAAATGTCGAATCGTTTATAGATTTGAGGAAAGCATTCTGGCAATTACCCTCAATATCCAGGTCACGTGAGAAACCTGCTTTAAGTATCCCTGGTTTTTTATATGACCATGCAAAAGTGCATATATCGGAGCCATCAGTGTTGAAAAATTATGAATGAAACGGAGATACCCAGTGATTACATCGCGAGTAATATTACCTATCGTGGATTGTCTTGCAGCTTGTAGGGCTAGAAGTGTGACATCCTTTTCTCCATTCATTTTTCACTCAAGATGTGAAACAGTTACACAATCACTCGTGTCAATTGGTTCGCTTGTATTTCTCAATAATCTGTTTTGCATGTTATAATGACCGTCTTTGTTAATTTAAAACAATTACCGGGAGAATCTCGAGTGACATTACCACCCCATTTTTTTCTACAAAATTATTGATTTTTTAGACATTGTGCATCC
>WOGP01011156.1:0-10050 GCA_015342065.1 Leptinotarsa undecemlineata
CACACACACACACACACACACACACAGGTGGGATCTATTTCCACGATATTTTACAGTATGGTAGTCAATCGGATTGACGTGGATGCTTTGCTCTACTCACTCAATCCACCGCTGTGTGAGTCGGTAACTCAAGCTGCAGGCAGAACGATCGACTTTCACTCGCTATCGTCCAACTCGTTTTAGGAATCATAAGTTTCGACTTCTGAGAGTTGTTTTTCGTAAGGAAGCGACAGTTGGTTAACGGAAATACATTTTTAACAGATCTATATAATATCAGGTGTGCTGAAATTAAAGACACACTGTCTGTGAGTGGAACAGGTTCCGACCAAAACCTGCAACGTTAATCTTCAGGGTTTCTCAAATTAGGTGGGCTAAAGTTACAGGCAAAATGTCTGTGAGTGAAACGGGTTCATTCCAAGAACTATAACGTTCATCTAGCTATCTAGAGTCAGGTGGTCTCAAGTAAAAGACAAAATATATGTGAATGGAACAGATCCAGTCCGAAACCTACAACGTTTACCTTTAGCGTTCCTCAAATTAGGTGGGCTAAAGTTAGATGTAAAATGTCTGTGAGTGGAACAGGTTCATTCCAAGACCTATAATGTTCATCTATCTATCTAGAGTCAGGTGGGCTAAAGTAACAGACAAAATAAATGTGAGTGGAACAGGTTCAGTCCGAGACCTACAACGTTTATCTTGAATGTATCTCACGTCAGGTGGGCTGAAGTTTGAGTCAAAATAACTGTGAGTTGACGGGCTCCACTCCGAATCCTACAACATACAATATTTTGCTTATCTCAGTCAGATGGGTTGAGGTTGGAGAAAAAAATACATCATGACTTTTCCGGTAGTATTTTCTACACTTTGATCTATGCTATCTATATGATGAGCAAGAACTTATTATAATCTTCTTTCCATTATGTTCTGTATTTCAGTATGCTGAGCTCATGCTTCTATGATAATAATACAATTATCGTGTTGACTATCGTGTTTATAAAGATATTGAAAATTGAACCCAGGTTTGAAACTGATGTCATTACTATTTCATAAAAATGAAAAAGATTTTTTTGAAATTATGACACCATCATCCCCTTTTTGAATTTTGGAGAAATTAAAAAGAACTTCTGATCTATCAACGTATTCCAGCATGGAAACTTTCGTTCTGGGAGCTTTTTCTCAAGGACAAAACACAAGCACTACAGAAAAATCCTTATGATATAAACGCAGTTCTCCAGATGGAAGAGTTCTTGAACGAGTGGAGTTCGAGGTGTACTGAGTTCAATCTCAAAACAATGAGCAGCCACAGTCCGTCGCGTACTTCTGATGTGTAGTTCTCTTGGTGGAATCAAATATCCCAAGTCACTGAACACTTCCCGTGAAAGTATCTATAGAAGAGAGACAAATCTACAACCTTTCTTCGATGTTCCAGTCTATCAAGGTTGCAAGTGATATTCGCGTCTTCAATTAGGCGGATGGCTCTTTTCTGGCACATGATTGTCGGACCCAATGATCACTTACCCGATGGTGTGGGGAGTGGTCATTGGTTCATAATGCTGGCGCGTCCTCCCGAATATATCGGGGCTTCGGGTGATAGGGCCTGACCAGCGCACACTACGGTGAAAAAAAAGTTTTTATTCCTTTGAAATGATCATTTAACAATGATACAGGATACGTCAAGTAAAAAAAACATGTAGATGTATAATATGGAGTAACTTAGAGATAACAGTACATTGATAATGATTATTTGGAAGTATACCCAAAATATTTATTGATGGAATAAAAACATCCCTCTAAAAGGTATTCTTTGATTTTTCGTTAAAAAAAGACATCAATGGGATACTATCTACATTTGAAGGTAGACAATTGAATAGCTTGGAGCCTGCTAAAGAGGGAGATTTTTGAAACAATATGTACGATGTTGCTTCAGTTTAATTAGATTTCCATTTCTTGATGGGTAATTGTGACACTTTGAATTAGTTACAAAAAGTAGACAATTATAAATGTATATAGATAGTAACGTTGAATTTGAATTTGTTTGTCGAAGACTATACAACATACGTATTATCCTTTTTTGAGAGATGAATGCTCGACTGATGTGAATCCCTTCTTCCCACAAAAGCACATTGTAAGATAGTACTGAATCAACCATCGCATAGTAAATGTTCAACAAATGCTCTTCAATCACAATCTTTATAAGTTGTACTAATGCGTAAAAACTAGTGTTGATTCTCTTGCAAACATAATTTATGTGAACTTGCCAACTCAACCCAGAATCTATATGAAGTCCTAAACATTTTGTGGTTTCCGACGGATAGATAGTAATATCATTTATATCAACCTGTGAAGGCTGTAAGTGTCTTCGGTTGAAGAATTGATTAAACACCGTTTTGTCGGCATTGACTTTAATTTTATTTGTGTGACATCATTTCGTAAATTCATGACTCATTGTGTTCAGTTTCAACTGTAGTTTCGCAGGACTATCGGATCCTTACGAGACTGCAGTATCATCGGCAAAAAGGATGTTGATTTTGTACCTAGATATTGAGGTGAATCATTGATATACATCAGAAAAATTAGTGGTCCCAAAACTGGCCCTGTGGAACTCCAATGTCTACGTTGAATGTAACAGAGTTCGTAGCATCCCATGTCACATATAATTTCCTGAACTTCATTTGTGATATTACCCATGCAAGAAATGTCCCTCTAATACCTATTGCATATAATTTGTTTGTGAGTATATCAAAATCAATGGAGTCGAATGCCTTGGATGAGTCAAAGAAAAGCCCAGCTACAAATTTACCTTTGTCAATATCATTATAAATATGCTCCAGAAAAGTTGCAGCCGCCTTTTCCGTCGTCTTACCGGGGCAGTATCCATGTTGTTAGCTGCTGATTGTATTGTGTTTCACAAAAAAAGGAAAGAATTTGTTACAGACACTTTTTTCAATCACCTTGGCCAACACACTGGGAACTGGTCTATAATTATCGATTATAAGGGGCTTATTTTTCTTGCATAAGGGAATTATTTTTCCAAATTTTATTGGGTCTGGAGAAGTTCCGTTTTCAACATATTTACTGATTATGATTGCCAGTGGTTCACAGATGAATTCAATTATAGATTTGATTATTTTTGTAGTAAGGAAGTCCATTCCGGTGGAATTTCAGTAATGACATTGAAGACCTCAGTTGGTGTAACAGGATGGAAATAGCATCGAAGTTTGCCTAGCAAACCCCCATTGTTTCACACGGTCAAAGGCCGTAGGAATATCAAAACCAAGAGCTCTTGATTTTCCTTATTTTTGGTTGCGATATTCCAAATATGCGTGACATACGATAGAAGGTCACCTGTTGATCTTTGTTTCCGAAAGCCATACTGATGATCAATCAAGATATTGAAGCCTTCCAAATATTTGAGGATATGGTGGTTCATGATTTTCTCTATGATTTTTGATATCACTGATAGTAAAGCCATTAGTTTATAGTTATTTGGAAGATTTTTCTTACCTTTTTTTGGAATAGGCAGAACGCGGGCACTTTTCAACAACCTTTTTGCATTATATGTGATACAGAAAACAGTCATAACACGCTTGTTCATCTTTAAATTACTTGTTTTAGGTGAAAACTACTTTGACCGACCTGAAATTAGCTATTGATGGAACTATAGTGATGAGTCAAACTTTGAGAACTGCTCTTGATTCTATGTACGATGCCAGAATACCAGATAGGTGGCAAAAGGTATATTTACTTTATAATTCTCATCAGACATATTTCCATGTCTAGGAATATTTGTTTTTCTTTAGATATCTTGGGAATCAGCCACGTTGGGATTTTGGTACACGGAACTTTTGGAGAGGGATGCACAATTTCGAACGTGGTGCCAGAACGGAAAACCAAATGTGTTCTGGATGACTGGATTTTTCAACCCACAAGGGTTTTTAACGGCAATGAGACAGGTGAGCTGAAGTAAATTTGTATGAATCATATATAACCTATTGAGGTGTGGTTTGGAAAATATTGTAACAACAATCTAGACAATCTAGACTTGATAACGAGTTGATACCCAGAGCTTCTGGCTCTATATAATTCAATGTGCATAGCAAAGTAGTTGTTTGGAAAGTACTTTTTTCTTTTGTTATATTCAATGTTCATATGAAAGTGATTTGTTTTGAGAGGGTTTCTATTTGGTTTGTGTTTAAAAGTCAGTTTTCTCGAATATACATTTGACTTGGACTGTGTTTATTGAAATATAAAAATTCCATTGTGTAGTTTGAGTCCATTGGTAAAATTGGGAGTTTTTATCAGTGTTTTACTTATATGGTTCGAATATGTCACCACTATATGTCATTTGCAAATTTGAATGGACATTTGAATATTTGCAGCCATGAATAAAAGAAAAAATTGATATAGGTGGAAAGAATGTTCACATGAAGAATTTGGTTTAGAAAATAGAGATAGCAATTGGCAATGACGATAACTTTTCCTGATCTACCACAATCAGTTATACTTTCAGTAATTTTCTATATGCAATAAAAGACCGATGTATCGTCTTCATAGTGATTCACAAAACTGTGAATTTGTGATAATAATGATGAATTGGCATCTGATTCGATAACGGTCTTTAAGGAACTCCACTTCATTGCATCACAAATATAATACTATTCATGATAATAACTACAAATCCTCACAATATTATTCTTAAGTTAAGTTATGTTGGGTTAGCTCTGAAGTGATTCGGTATCTTCGATCCTCCACCGCAATCCGCAAGGGTTTATTATGGCTCAAACCTATTCACACTCGACCAAATAAACCCAGCTTCTTAACAAAGCTGATCAGTTTGTGTGTTGAGTGGTCTTTTCGGCCAGATGACAAAATTACGATTCTGCCGAACTCTAAAAACTTGATTCGGTCCCGGAGCAGGCACAAAGTATATGCTCTGTCTTCCGACAGTCCGAATCTCTGCATATGATGATTCAAATAACAGTGACCTGTAACAAGGCCTATTAGACATCGTACTTCATCCCTACTGTAGTCCATCAACTGTTTGGTATTAAGCATCGTAGGGTAAATAAACGCCTTGTAGTGATCCAATCCTGGTTGATGCTGCCCGAAGGCCATAAACCTTAGCTTCATTGCCTTTTAGACCAGTATGGCCAGGAATCCTGACCAGAGATTAAGATTTAGTCTTCCTATCGAGAAGGGTGGTTTTTGGCCATTTGTACCAATTTAGACGTTGCTCGGCAAGAGCCAAGAGCTTCCAACGCCGCTTGACTTGTGTATGAGATTGGATTTCTCCAATCTCTATGCACTCAATTTAATAGCATAAACTTCCGGTTGAGAAATCATTGTTGCTAATGAGGCATCTGATTCTGAAGAATTTTTCATGGAAGTAAAAGTGGTCAGAGTTTAGTTTTTTGTTGGTCATTCAATAGAAAATTTGATTATTTATGTTCATTGATTTTCAGCAGGTTGATTTTTTCTTCTTTATTTTCTGTATGGAGTACGTCGTGGTTGTTTTTTGATAAATGTTATGCTGAGGTTGAACTGCTTTCCTTCAATCCAAAACTTCTTTTGTGTTGGGTGATTCTGGTTTCAAAATTCCTAGTTGTTCTACCAATTTAAACTTTTAAACATGGCCTCATTCAAGATTGTAAACACCAGGAGTCATATCATTAGGTATGTTCCTTTTGGATATATACACGTGACTGAATATTTGAGAATTCAGTGCTGATTGATGAATATCCAACTACAACATTATGATAGTGAGGTTTTGTTTTGTTTTTAAAATTTTTTGTGTTCTAGGAGTTTCGAAATAAACACGGAACACAGAATGCCCTCTTGAAAGTAATCGACGATCTTGCGAGATTCAGAGATCAATCAAAAGTCATCATTGTGGTACTGCTTGGTCCAAGTGAAGCTTCCGATTTAGTAAATTTCGATTTACTCATCATCGACGACATTTCTTTCAAATGGATGACCAGCTATCTCACAGGCCTATCACAGAGGGTCAAACTGTATGATTACTCATGGTCATCTCTGAAAGAAACAAGTATTTTGGGTCCCTTGATGTTCAGTGTTCATTTCTGATTACCCCACTTTCTTAACACATCGTCAAGTACATCTATACGCAGATGATATACAGTTATATTTGTCTTCTCATAATACCGATATAGAAAGTTGCGTGGCCAATATAAACACAGATTTGCACGGAGAATCATGGACTGAAAATCAATCCAAATAAAACTTTGGCCTTATGCATAGGGTCAAAGACAAATGGTAGAAACTCAGTGTAACTTTAGGCTCACTCTCGATAACGCAGACATTGACTGGGTGTAAAAAATCTTGGCGTAATCTTAGATAGCTCTTTGTCTTTCCATGAACATGTGACAAACATTTTCAAAGTATCATTCTTCAACCTCAAATCGCTATACAAATTCAAGTATCAGTTATTAGAAGAAATGAAACTCAGGTTAGTTAAAACTCTTATTCACCCCCATATCGAGTATTGTTGTTCGATGTATTACAATTTTTTGCCGCAATATAACAAGCAGAAGTTACAACGTATACAAAAAGCTTGCATGCGATTCGTATGGTGAACATGTCACACCATTTTTGATAAAAATGAAGGAGCTGAATATGAGGTACAGAGTCTAATATTTAATAAAACAATTTTTGTTTAAGTTGCTTCAAATTAAAGCACCTAGTTTTTTATATAGTTTATTAAGCAGGCATTCTGACAAACATATGGTCAATTTGAAAATTAACTCATTCAACATACTTAGGCACCGTACTTCTAAATTTCAAGGATGTTTTTCTCATATAGCCCCTTTTTATCTGAATGAAATTTTACCCGTTTCAAATCATAATATTATTTTCTTACACTCACTGTATAATTTTTAGGAGGGGTGGAAGACAGCCTTTGGCTAACCCTTTTTCTTCAATGTATGAATGTATTTTTTATGCATACTTAACGATATTATTATTATTATAATGTTGCAAACAAAACATAAATGTTTACTCAGATCAAGTTTATTTCCATCCCCTTTAAACATAATCTTTGCATATCTGTTAACATCCTTAATCTTTATTCAAATCACATTATCCTGTGTCATTTTCTCCAAGAGAGTGCCATAACATCAATAATGGATCCTTGTATAACTTGCTTCTTGCTGTTTATCCAGGACCTTTACGGAAAGGACAAATTCAGTTCGTTGAATAGTTTGATGATTAAGTCAATATTTGGCGAGACAATGAAAAAACGAGAATTGAAACTTTCTATGTTTTTAACTACTTTTATTTGTAACTAACGTTACTGCAGTTTCGTCCTGTAAGGACATTTTCAAACTTATATATTAAACAGTTCACATCCATCAATTTACTTGGTAAGACTAAAATTTTTGATGACTTTATATTCGAGAATTGAAAAAAAACTGCTTCTTCCACGTATGCGAAATAATATTTTTTCATTGTTTGGCCTCTATTAGAGATTATTATAGATGAGTTTTTTAAGGACAAAACACAAGTACTACAGGAAAATCCTTGCTTGTGCGAAAGTAGCGATTCATATTGGAGATTGAATTCATTTGGAAAAACGATCTCAGAAAGCTCATTCTAAATAAACGTAGTTCTCCAACTGGAAGAGTTTTAGAACAATGAATTTCACATTTCACTTTCTAGCTATAGACTCCCTCTATAGACGGAGAGCAGTGTTTATATACCCTTAACGATCTTTCTAGATGTATCTAGAGAGGTTTCTGTACCCGTCTAGTATTTTCCCGGCGTGTCAGACCGCTTCTTGCGCGGTCATGTGTTTGATTGCTGAGGTCAGGGCCGGGTTCAGATTCATTACAATATTAATACGACCAAGGGTTCGGTTTTCACACCAGTCTCTAGTTTCAGCTTTCATTTTTTCAGATTGTAGAAAGTCGTAAACCCGAACTAATAGTAGAAAGTATTCATAATCCAGTTAAAAATTTTGATTCAGACACAGTCCTGTTTTCTCTTTTACCGACTTGGAAATCTTTCAAAATTATGCGAATCTTCATCACCGACGATTCTCCCATTCAATTATCCATGGAAATTGAAAGGAGATTAAAGAAATCTCTGCCGGCTGAGTGAATAACGAAAGTGGGAATTGATAGCAGTGGGACTTTTGAGGTATTGATGTGGTAATCCGGTTTCGAGCTCATCGTCATTTCATTTTCATTTTATTTCAATTAACTTGGAAATAATTACATTTTGGTAACTGGATAAGATTTCTAGATACTGAGGTTCGATTTCGAACTGCCACAATTGCCCATTCACAATTTTTGATTTCGATTCCACACAAAATAGTGATTGAACTGTCCTTCATTTGTAAATTCACCCTGAGTAACTTAGGATTCTAGCCAAAAACTAGTGTGGAAAAACTTTTGAAGTTGGAACTTGAAACTCATTTTGCAACTATTCTATGGAGGTTTTACGAAATATCTTTGCTGGAAAAATTAAATGAAATTAATATCATTTTTGAATGAACAATCAAAGATGTTGATAACGAAAAACATAGATGTCGCATTGGCTTTTTTCGAATATTCCTTTTTTTAGTTTCTTCATCGATAAAAGCTATATTGAAAATATTTTCCAAATTTGTCAAGTTAGCGTCCTCAGGAGATCATTGTAACGCAGAAGAGCAATAGAAATAATAATTTAAAAAATTGTTCCTTCATATTTTTATCATCTGGCAAAATGAATAGTCAATCAGCAAATGAGTTTTGAAGCAATTGAACAATACGTTGTGGAAAGATCAATATTTTCATTCATAATTGAATTTCCAAAAACTTTCCCGGTGTCTTTTATCATCTCAGTGAACAAAAAGGATGAAAACAAACTTCTTACTCTCATCAATAAGAAAATAAAACAATCCGGATTTTTGAAAATAAAAACTCAGTGCTCCATTTATGCTCTTCTTTTCTCAACATATCGGATTGTTCATGGAAAATAGAAAATTCATTTCCCCAGCATGGATCCCCTCAAAGAACATTTTCAGAAAAAGGAAAAATCTAGACTTCATTTCTGGAAGTCACCAAGGTTTTTTTTTAAATTCAACGTTTGAAAAACTGTCATTTGAAGAATATTTTATTAAAATTTTTTTCCTACATATAATTGATTATTCATCTATTCAGCAATCACTTATTTATTTCTCAATATTACAATGAATCTGAAGCCGGCACTGACGGATATCTCACCCAGCGAATAAACACATAACTCACCGCGAACCACCGCGAAAAGTATAGGTGAGTACCGAAACCACTAAAGAAATCTAAAGCGATCGTTACTGATATAAAAGGCCGGTTTCTCGTCCAGAGATGGCAGTCTGAATTCAGTAAGCGAATCGAGGGGGTACAACAAGGAATTCAAATAGTAAAGATAAATTAAGCGGTAGTAGCTAAGTGTTAAAAGGAAATTAGTTTATGTTAGTGAAATGTTTTTAGAAATGAATTTGTTCAAGGCATTTGATTCTTTATTTCGTTACAATATGATCAGTTATTTGAAATTTTGACTTGCTTATTTATAACTTTCAAATTATTTGTTTGTACAACTGGGCTCGAAACGTGAATAACACGTAGACGACACTTAACTATAATTTTCTGTGGAGACGATTAAAATTTGCGAAATTAAATTCGTGAACCAAACTAAAATAATCGTTTCTTGTTTTTGGAAAATTTCACTTTGGCAAAAAATGTTTTTTCTATGATTTATCCGTCTTTATTTTTAAACAAAAATTTGTTTTGACGGGGGATTTTCACTTCTTGAATACACGTCAAGGAAAAAATCACCACATTCCACTCACAAAATATAAGGTCTCTTATAATGCACCTACAATTATGAGTCTGTGTATTTACAATCATTTACCTAAAAGTATAAAAAAGGTCGAATATTTGAACAAACTCCGTAGCTCTCTCAAAACAATTGCTGACTGAAAAATGTTTCTATCCGTTGGAAGAATATTTTAATAGCTAGTTATATCATATATGTATATAAGTGTAAATATGTTTGTATATGTATATAAGTGTA
>WOGP01011158.1:0-10049 GCA_015342065.1 Leptinotarsa undecemlineata
GGACATCAGCGTTTATATACCCACAAAGATCTTTCTAGATGTATCTAGAGAGGTCTCTGTACCCGCCTAGAATTTTCCCGGCGTGTCAGACCGCTTTGTGGGCGGTCATACCTTTGCTCGCAGAGGCAATCGGTCAGGGCCGGCTTCAGATTCATTACATTATATTCAATATGTATTAATAAATAAGCCAGTATATAATATATTTCTAACACATTGATACAGTAGTCTTCCTAATCGTTACCTACCAAAGCGCATTATCAATTGGTTACCTTTTTTTTGAGTAGATTTTATAAATTCAATTTTTCTAACTTATTTATTTTGAGTCAGGTTAAATATTTGAATCTATTGAACAGGCATAGAGCTCTAAGAGCGCCTTAAGGATTTTCCTGTTGTGCTTGTGTTTTGTCCTTAAAAAAATTTTGCGCACGTTAAAGTAATGCACAGTATCTGAGGAACTCACCTCTCTCTCGCTGTTCAAGCTAGCTGTGAGCATAACCCTTTACTTCACCTTGGTAACGTGATCATATTTTGTAGTTGTTTTTGTATATTTCAAAGCTGCTAAATTTATTACGTAATACAATATATAACCACTGTGCCAGAAATGCCGTGGGAGTTATATCTTCCCTGACAACTTTTCCGTGAGTCCGCTGCAAGATTTGAAGCTTTGGAAGAGAAGATGCAAGGAAACCATAACCTCAAACCAGAAAAACATGGCTTAAGAAAGCTGCGTGAAAAAAGATGGATGGAAAGGAACAAAGTGGTGTTGACGTTCATGGAACACCTTCCTACACACTCCACTGTCCTCGAAGACAATGGTAGTTCACCGGAAGGAAGAGACAGTAATGCATTTGGTTTTCATGCACTCTATTCTGTTGTCAGAGTTTTTAATCAATGAAAGTATTTTTCATATTTGCGTCGTTTGAAAACATATCTACGCAATACAATGACTCCAGGCTATTTCCAATCCAGTGAAGGCTGAAGAAGACTTGCACGTATACACGTATACATAAGAAAGCACAAGAGGAAATTATCACGGAAGATATAAAATATTATGTTCGACGATTGATAAATTTGATTAATAAAAAGTCGTTATAATCTACTTTTAAATTGATTTTGTTTGTGGTAAGGGTTAATTTCAATATACATATTTTTCTTATTGTTAGTTGTAATACGATATTAAAAACTAAGCAATGGATTTTTTTTCAAATGTTTGTTCTTGAATGCATACTAACTGAACATCAATATAAAACCTCCAAGGAATCAGTGCTTTATAGAGGGGTAATACACCCCATTCACTGAAATGTAAACTGCCTTCCCTCCCATCACTGCTAATGTATGTCGTCGACCTATCAAAAACCAATTATAATTTTGTGGTGATTTCTTAACTACCCCGTGATAAGAAAGTTATTACCTGTATTACCTATGAATTGCCTTATATTAGACTTTTGGTCATGTATTCAATTTTTCATACTCCTCAATAATATACCCAGCTGAACGCATCATTATAACGACAAAATATCAATTCTTAAATTAAATCAATTTTAAAAACTGAATAACGAGAACATTTGTTTGAAAGTGCAAATATTGAAGATACAATTTTCGAATATTTGACCAGGTAAATAACTGAACTTGGGTTCTTCAACAATAGGATGTCACTGTTCTTACACCCTATCATGCCTTCACATGAGACCGCATAGCCGGCACCCAAGACGCTTTAACTGAACGTCCCGTATTATTTTCGATCAAAATAAAATTCTATTATTTTATTGAAATTTCTAAATATCATATGAATTTTTGGTATTCAAGATGGAGTTTGAATTGGAGGATTGCTGTCTTATTTTCATGAGGTTATATTTCAATATTTGATTACATTGGTTCAATTTGACAGTGAACAGGACAGTGACTGAAATTTGAAGAATCACGTATGATTCAAGAATAATGACATTAAGAAGTTAATTTTATGGCTGCCAATTCAATCGCTGTTGATAAGTTTGTTTTGGTTATCTAGCTTTTAATTTTTGCATCATTTCATCGGTTTGGAGGAAATGATCGATAAAATCCATAAACCGATCACTATAGTGTTACTAACTCCATTCGGCTTCGAAGGCCGTCGTAGTTTGGAACTGCAATGAAATGGCTGGCTTCTTCAGAGGTTTATTCATCTCGATGATTCACCGATGACTGGTGATTTCTAGATTGTAGGTCGTATTTATGTTGACTCAAGTACTCCGCCTCTCTTGTTGATCTGTTTAAAAAAATCTGTCGCCCCCATACGAACGACAACTGTCAGAAGTTGAGAAACTAAGCGAGCTAAGGACTAACGAGGTCTTACCTTTTAACGTGTGATTCCTAACACGAATGCATTGCTATTGGCCGAAGTGTTATTATCTGTTAATGACGAAACACTGCGCTGTTGCCAATTTAACATATTTTAGTGTGGAATTCCAAATCCGGTTAAGTGTTACCGCCTACTCTTTTCTGTTGTAGTTTTTCGTATGTTTATGGATGCTACTGCCCATTTGTCGATTTGACCTAATCTACAGTTTCTCTGATGTTCATTCAGCCTTTTACCCAAAGATCTTTTAGTGGCACCGATATTAAACATTAGGGTGCAAATCCAAACCATGACGACCTTCAAACTCGAATGGAGATATTTAACACTGAAAATCTCGGCTGCGAAAGTCTTAACCAATTTATCCGATGATTATAATTAGGCATTCTCTCAACTATTCGCTTCACGAAAAATTAATAAGAATATGTAACTGCTGCCATGACAATTTTTTTTATATGAGAAATCACTTGACCCCTCTTCTCTACTTGAATATATAAGTGCGCAATTAACTCCAGCCAAGCTACCTACTGAGAATTTGAAGTTAGGGAACTCCTTTTCGCAACGCAAATCCTTTGTCGTAATTAAATTGAAAATCGACATGTCCAAGCATTTCAACTACCCATAAATGCATCTGATTCGTTTTTAATTTACGGCTCTAATGAATGGCATATTTTGTAAGCAATTATGTTGAGTTTCGTGGGAAACATTATTTCTCAAACAATTTTACTGGACTATTCATCCAATTTAGAACTGTGATCCATTATTCGATTAATTGAAAGCATGTGAAGTGCTTCTCTAGTAAGCAGATATATTTCAGTATGAAAGCCTTGAATCCAAGGTATTCTGCATACACTATAATCGTGTAAGCGATAAATTTTTCTGGTTAAGTAAATGTTTTATACCAACAAAAATGTGTAACAATCGTTGTGTATTATTCGTGCTTTGCAGCTTCGAATTATACGTACCTATTAAATATATTGTACTCACCAATACATATAAAAAAGGAGTAAACATTCTTGATATTCACCTGAAACAAATGATAAAAATTAGTATTTACTTTTAAAACACTTATAGTGTATGTATTTCAAATTGTTAAAAAGTAAAATTTATATATTAATTTCATTTTATTTTATTTATTTATTTATTCATTTATCGGTCAAGTACACTACAGAATTATTATAAAATCCAACGTGGTACATCAAGAAAGTTTCAATTGTTGAAACCAGTCAAGCATTAGAGTTCAGTTATGACCTCAACAAGTAAAATCCTTAAGATAAACTATTATAATTACTTAAAAATAAATAAACCTATTGATTTTTTATTAGTCCAGTACACCACAAACTATTAATAAAATACCAAATGGAACATAAAAAATGAATTATATTAAAAAGACAAGAATAAGCATGAAGACATTCAACACTAATGATCAATTAAATTATAAAACAAAACGGAACTATGTCAAGTATATTATTAAGTTTTAAAATTGATAATTCATGACAAACTGAATCGAAGGCTTTAGCAAGATCCGTGTAGATAACATCAACTTGGAACCCTTGCTCAAGCTTATTTGTCATAAAGTTTTGATAGGTAGCCAAATTGGTGGCAGTAGACCTTCCTTTGAAGAATCCATGTTGTTCATCTGTTATGACGTGTTTGAAATGATTAAATATTTCATCCATAATTAAAGATTCATATACTTTGGGAATACAAGAAATTTTCGAAATACCCCTGTAATTCTGAATATCATTTATGTTTTCACTTTCAAATATCGGAGAAAGGAAAAATTTTTTTCAAAAACCTGGAAAAATCCCTGTATAAAATGATTTTTGAAAAAGTATTTTAAGGGGATGTGATAAACTGTGACAGCAATTCCTCAACAAAACTGGCGGAATTCCGTCAGGACTCGCGCCCTTTGAGACATCTAGGTTTTTCAATTTATTTTCAATTACCACTTCACTGAAGGTGTGGAAAGATAACGTGTTAATATCATAATTGGTATGGTCCGGTACATACTTTTATACAGATAAATGAATCGAAAAGCAGATTAGAAATGTACCGCAAAAGCATCGGCAATAGTTTTAGGAGTGTCAAACTTCGAAGTCTGGGAAGTCAGTCGCCTTCAGCAATCACAACGCGGTGCGTACTGGAACAACATCCCTGCTCCAGTAAACTAACCACACCCTACTTCGGGATATCTTGTCCAACCCTTCTCCATTTATTGGGAGAATGAGAATATTTGTGTTATGAAGTACTGGTATTTATGGCTTGTTGATGTTCAAGCTCTCTTACTGTTCAAATTATTCTTTTGTTTTGTCTATGGCCCCCGAATATTTTCGGATAATACCTTAGCGGCAACAACTAAATCGGCAGTTGCAGAACACGTTCTCTCAGAGAGCAGCCATGGAAGTGCTTTCGAATGCACCCAAGTTCTAGATAAAATCAGAGGATACTTTCAGACACTATTCAGAGTGGCCATAAAAATACATAAACATGAGAATACTTTTAACCGTGAAGAAAAGAGCTTGAATACCAACAAGACATGAATGCCGGTATTTTATAACATAAAGATTTCTCCAATGATTGTAGAAGAGTCGGACCAAGCACGTGCCAAAGCAGTGGGTCATCTGACACCTAGTTACAGTACGCATCGCTTTTGATAATGTCTGACGCAGTAGCCGATGAAATGTTAGTCTACAGAACACTGCTAATAGACCCAGAAACATCGCACATATTGTTAGACACTGGCCATGAAATCATACACGCCATGATTACCCAAATGTTTGGACATTCTCATTACAAAGTAAACAAGGAAAAATTGCACTTGAACAAGGACCTTGGATTTGTCATTATCAATATCCTACTAAATTTGGTTCTGCTTCCGGTATGAAAAGAAGTGTTTCTGATTTCTGAATATTTCAGTATCATTCTCATAATTTTCTTTTTCATACCCAACTTTTATTCATATGCATTATTTATGTATGCATCATAAGTATTAATTCAGATAAGTATGTGGAACACAGATTGGCAAGATAACCTCTCCTTATGTAGAGATATTGACTGGTATTACATTTGTGAGAATGGAAATCAAATCAATCTGTGTTTATACGGTAGGATCTTGCAAATGCCTTCGGTAAATGTGATTGGACATGCTTTTGGTGACTATTACAGATTCGGACTTACATTATCTAAAAAAATTTAAACTAGGGAGAAAAAATTAAAAATCAATGAAGCCTTAAGATTATTAAAATTAATAAAAGTAACAGGATCGAAATATTTGAATGACTTAATTGAAAACATAAAGAGAAAAATGGTTGAATAAAATAAACAATTACTATGAAATTCAAAAATATAATACTGCCAATGTGAAGAATTCAATTTATTGTAACCTGAAATTGAAATATAAGTTGATGAATTAGTTGAAAAATGAGTGAAATTCTAATTAAAGGCAAAAATTGAATATAGAAAGATGAAAAATAATTCAAAATGAGATAATAAAAATAAACTATTTCACGACGCTTCGATAATTTACGAGTGATAAACGTGATTTCATAAAATTACTCTGGAAAATATCTATTTTCCGACATTCAGGCAGCTGAGAGAATTGAATGTGTCGGATGGTTGTCTAATCAAAACATTCATTTTTGGTTAGAATAAATAACATTCGTAGTAATTGTTTTCACTGTCGTGAATAGATTCATTAGTCGTCATAGTGGCCATCAGAGTATTTCGGTCCAGTTATTTTTAGTATGTTTAATTAATTTTTCAATTAATTATTTCTTTTCATAGATTTCAAATCTATTAACAACTTTTCAGATGATGGCAATCGAAACCTGTAACATTTATCTACTTCCGACAGATTTTTGTACAAGTTCCCTCGTAGAGAACATTCTCATAGATGCTTCTTGTACATCTACCAACAGGACCTCGCTGAAATGAATCGAGGTTTTAGAGTATCACTCTTCTCAGATCTAACCAAGACGACATAGTCGACATTACTATTCGTAACTTGACCGTCTCAAAACTAAATTAGAAATCGAATTAGTCTTATGACTGTGTCGGAAAGAGATAAATGCACTAAAAAAGGTTGGTTGGTTGTTTGTTAAAGAAAAATTTTGGTTTTCTACTTTTACAATAAATGTATATAAATGGAGGGATAGAAAGCAAAAACTTCTTTTTTTTTCATAGGTATTCTAAACATTTACCTTATCCGATGTTCCTAGATAGTCGGATCTGCCAAAATTGCCCAACTCAGTCTGAAAGTGATCACTTGATTGATTTCAAGAGAACTTGCTGCGAACAAAAAATTCCTCATGGAGGTAACCTTGACGAAGGTGTGTTGGATGTAATTCAATACCCAACGTGGTATTAGCAAAGAAAGTAGCGTCTTGCCAGATATTTTCATAATCTTGCTTCGTAGAAACGTTCCGATAGTTACATGTCCCAGGTTTTCTATTTATTTTTCTATTAGTGCTAATTCATGATAATTGTTTTCTTTCATATACGCAATGACTTTTATACTGCAACACTATAACACTATATGTTAAGATCATATTACCTGGAAGACTCAGAAGACTCGGTGGGAGTTTGTCTCTCATCTTGACATTCTTGGCAGCTGCAAGTCGAGCTATCTTCCAATTTCTGCCTAGTCTGAATCGCATCACTTTTATGAAATCTCTTTTTGCCTTTTCTGGAAAAATTCCTTTGCACTTCCAAGCAAGAAATGGAATCTCCACTTCTTTCCAATACTCCGCAGGTGTAAGTCTCTCTTAGAATAACGGTGTTCGAGGGGGTAGAATAGAGATTTTGCAGACTTGGAGTTACTTTTTTAGGACGTTTTTTGAAGCAGAGACAGTTGCACAAGTTTTTGAATGGTTTCTTCTCCACTCTCCCTTCTCTCTCTATTTTTTTCTCCATTGAAGTTCTGAAATAAAAACCCTTTGTTCAACATAGGCAAATCATTTGTCACCCTTGATGAACTATTCTATCGAATAATCGTGAACAAACAAAGAGGAAAATTGCTTACAACATGAAACGGTGAATTCTCAGATGAGTTAGAAAAAAAATTAACATACTTTATTTGATCATTTATTTTGCTTTCGCTTTTCTTCACCCAATTCCATCCCCACCATCTGCAAAATTGAAGTTCCCATTCATCTTCATTTCCTGGCGGTGGCGGTGGCTTACATCTCTGAAAAAAGTTTTGGTCTGTCTTATATTCATTCAGCTTCTGCGGACTGTCTCGTATAAATGCATCCATATCTAATATTAATATATCAGCTCATCATTTGGATATCTCCTACTTTATGATAGGGATGAAAACTAAAAATTTCGAGATCAATTTCAAAGGAATAAACGACGATGGGAATGTCAATGACAAGAGCAATTTTTGGTCTGAGGTGTAAGTTTGAAAGACGTATGTCAAATTAATTAGGAATTGAACCAGTAGCGTTCTCGGTGGGTGTTTGATATCATCAGCGGTTGACTGTAAAACTGACAGCAATTTGTAAAGTAGCTGTATTTCTGGGTACATTTGCCATGCTTCATGATGTTGAATGATGACTATTATGAGAAATTTTTTGTCAAACATCACTAATTATATCAGAAATACAATCACTTCAAAAATTGCTGTCAACTTTATGTCAACTGGTGACGATATTAAACTCTAATCGAGAACACTTTATTTTATTAAACATGAGTTGCGTTTTTGTAAAATTGTTCAGTGAAAATCTAACAATGAAGTGTTTCTCGATTATGATTTGGACGATAGCCAGGTGGATTGACGTAGGTGGTGTGTTTTACTCATTCAATCGACCGCTGTGCGAACCGCTGGTTCGAACCGCAAGACCGAACGATCGATTTTCACTTCCTATCATCTAACCCTTGTAAGAAATCACACGTTATGAGAGTAAAATATTTCTGCAGCTGAAAAAGCAAATGCGCCATTTAGTGTTACGCTAGTTCCTTATTTATTATTCAATTTTCAAAATTGTGGACTATACGAGTATATTGAGTATGATATCCAAAATAAATTCAAACAAATGCTGGATGTACAAAATCCAACTTGGGTTTTTCAGCTGGAAACCCGGCAATGATATTATTAGGCCTACAAGACTGTGTCTGACGACGTCGAAAATTATCATCCCGAGTAAAACTTCTATCACACCCAGTACATGATAATTCTGCCTATAGATTGAATATTCGAAACTGAATTTCTAGCTGGTGATTTCTCACTTATAGGAGGTGATTATGGTGAGGGAACTGATACGACAAACACTTGAGGGTGATAGTCAAGGTTTAGGTTGAGTCAAGAATTTGACCTTGAATGGCCTTGATAATAATCAAGGTTGACTGAACAGTATTACCTTGAATGATCTTCAACAGGGATTATGGAGGTCATATGACGCAGTTCAAGATAAAAGCTAAAACTATCTGAAAATTGCATAGTCAAAGTCATGCGACGTACTCCAAGATCGTTTCAAGGTCAAGTGATGGGCATCGGTATGAATCATTTACTTATAGCATCCAGTGAATTACAGCCAAGAGATTCAATCAAATGGTTTGCAATCACATTCAAAAACCTGAATGAATGATAAACATAATTTGCTGAATTGAAATTGTTTAGAAAGTGTTGAAAGGCGTTTGTTCATACATCGAAGGTTTTATAGAACAGAAGATCGAATACAGCCTAAAGTTAAGTACATGTTACACATAACATATTCTGGTGTAGAACAAAAACCTCCTCACTCTTCTGTTATCCTAATACTGAATTTTGTGCAAACAGTTGATTATACGTTTGTTTCGTGAATTATATTATCAACATCCGGAAATTATTGAAAAATACAGCCTAAAGTTATGTAAATGTTACACATAACATGTTCTCGTGTAGAACAAAAACCTCCTCACTCTTCTGTTATCCTGATACTGAATTTTGTGCAAACAGTTGATTATGCGTTCGTTTCGTGGAGAACATTATCAATATCCGGAACTTGTTGAAAAATACAGCTTGAAGTTTTGTAAGTGTTACACATAACATATTCTCGTATAGAACAGAAACCTCCTCACACTTCTGTTATCCTGATACTGAACTTTGTGCAAACAGTTGATTATGCGTTTGTTTCGTGAATTATATTATCAATATCCGGAAAATATTGAAAAATACAGACTAAAGTTATGTAAATGTTACACATAACATATTCTCGTGTAGAACAGAAACCTCCACACTCTTCTGTTATCCTGATACTGAATTTTGTGCAAAAAGTTAATTATGCGTTTGTTTCGTGAATTATATTATCAATATCCGGAACTTATTGAAAAATACTGCCTTAAGTTATGTAAATGTTACACATAACATATTCTCGTAAAGAACAAAAACCTGCTCACTCTTCTGTTATCCTGATACAGAATTTTGTGCAAACAGTTGATTATGCGTCTGTTTCGTGAATTATATTATCAATATCCGGAAATTATTGAAAAATACAGCCTGAAGTTGTGTAAATGTTACATATAACATATTCTCGTTTAGAACAAAAACCCCCCCACTCATCTGTTATCCTGATACTGAATTTTGTGCTAACAGTTGATTATGTGTCTGTTTCGTGAATTATATTATCAGTATTCGGAACTTATTGAAAAAAACTGCCTAAAGTTATGTTAATGTTACACATAACAAATTCTCGAGTAGAACAAAAACCTCCTCACTCTTCTGTTATCCTGATAC
>WOGP01011159.1:0-10049 GCA_015342065.1 Leptinotarsa undecemlineata
AAATAATTTGGAGCAACGAATCAAAATTTACGAGGGATGGTATTTTCAATAGAAGGAATAAACATTTTTGGGCTGATCATAATCCTCATGCTACAAAGGAAATGGGTTTACAAGAAAAATTTGACCTGAATGTTTTCCGTATTCTGAAGAACAATAGAATTAGCTTTTTTATTCATGAAGACACACTGAATTTGCCTTTAGAAGAAAACGCCTAAACCAACGACTATCGTTGGTTTAGGCGTTTATAGCCAAGCACAGCTTGGCTATAAATGGTTAATAAGGAATCTGAATCTGAATCTATGGTCATAGAAGTGTTTATCTGGAAATCAAAGTTCGTAACGAGAGAAAAATTATCCCAATTGATACCCAAGATTAGTTTTCGACTGATGCCTTGACACTTCAACCGATATTTCAACCACGCTTGACAAGAATGACATGCCGTTTCGAAAACCACTGCTCATCTTTTATTTTCGTCTGCAGGGGCCACCATACATATACGAGAACTTCATTAAAACCGCAATAAACCCGTTAAATACTTAATTACCGCTCACTTTTTGGCCTGCCTTAAATTTAATCGGCGTTTAATTAAAACGAAATCTGCCCCTCAGGTAGGTAGTTAATTATGAATGTTTACTGTCTACTTTTTGATAAGATCTGTGTCTGATTGCGAAAGGTGAAAACGACTCCGACATCAAAAAACAATCATTTGAAAGAAATTTTGCGCGTCTGCTGAGAAGATTGGATTTTCTCAGTCCTGAAATGGCAATACATTTTCTTATCTATGCTGATAAGGAATCACTAAATAATATACAAATATTTTGAATTGAAATTAAAAAAAATACCTCTTCCACGTACCTACATCGTGGGATCTCACAACGTTTTCCAGGCTAATGCCACGTCGGATTTTGAATGATTTTGGATATTTGTGTCAAAGCCTGCCCTGGCAACAGCCAAGGAAGTAGTTGTTTTCTGGCAGGCATTTGCAAGATCCTACTGCATGGCGACGTTGCAAAAAGTGTTTATTTTCCGCTTATGGCTTTATTATCGAGACAAATCTGTTAGTACTTCAATGCAGTTGAAGATATTCTATCTCTAAAATGAATTTTAGAAAGTATAAAGCTTTGATAGAAGAAATCTACGACCTTTCATAACTGAAGCAAGGTATCTGCCGAATCACAGATATACTGCTGTCTTGGTTGGGTTGATGAGAAGTTAGACAAGTAGTAAAACTCCGACATTGGGCTCTAGATCACTCAATTATTTTAGCTAGATTCTGCTGCTGGACCAACTACTACCTAGGTTTTGTAGACATTTTCTGTGAGGAAACAAATAGTTGTAAATATAATTCAATACTCGTCATAGTATTAATCGGGAAAATTTCTTTGCAGGCATTGGCGTGGTCCTACTTCATAGGATCGTTGAGAGTGGCAAACTTTTCGAATTTGAATGGGAAATATTTGTTTTTCTGAGAAACACAGAAAATGTTCGCACAAAAAAAGTTTTTTTCATTAATAGAAAAACCCATTATCATTATTGGAGTTTTGTCCCAGCACCCAACCGTTATTTTAACACCTCGACACGTGTTTCGATCACCAAGTGATCATATTCAAGGGGAAGATTAAACTCTTCCTCTTGAAGATTATATAAAAAAATCTGTTTTAAAAATCTGTTTTTCCGTTAACCAGCTGTCGCTCCCCTACGAACGACAACCCCCAGAAGTCGAAACTTGGGCGAGCTGAGGATTAACGAGGTCTTACCTTTCAACGTGTGATTCCTAACACTGGTTAAAATAAAGGAACAAAACTCCGGTAATATTAATTCCAAACAGTGCATCACAAGTAGAAGAATCTATTTCATAATGTAATTTATTGATTGTTCTTTGAATATGTATTATTATTTGAATATATTGTTTTGTTTCATGTCTAACACGTGAGTTCTTGAACGGATAGGTTTTGAAGCACCTTTTATTTTTTTCTCATCATATTGAATAAAGACCTGCTTTTATCATTATCATTATTATTATTAATGAAATTGAGGAATATCACTTCACAGAGAATTGATGCTAGATTATCAACTGAAGAACACAGGGTTTTTTTTAGCATTTTTCGTGTATTTGATTATCCATAATCTAAAAAAATATAATTGAGAATTTTTCACAGGACTGGAAAAGAAAAACCCCATTCTGGGTTACCTATTGCGTGAACATAATGTGGGGTGAGGTATCAAGCCCGCACTTGCTGCCATCATAGAGAAAATTATATTTCAATAGGATGGTTCCCTTTCACATTTCTTAAAAAAAACGCAATTTATTAATTGGATGATTTTTAGGTTTCTGAACAGAAAGATTCAGTAACCTTCTTGGTCACCCGAGTCAAGTCCTATGAATTTTTCTCTGGAGATATAAAAAACGAAGTTAATGGAGTATCATTTACCCAATTATTACGGTATACTTCTGATTAAAATCCATTTAATGTTTACATTTTCTGGAAAATATTTTGTTAAAATTTAATTACTCCCCAAAGTCACTAAGGGAAACACCATTGATCTCTTTGTATATTTTTGATTCTGTCAAAAATATGTGAAGGAATTGTTAACGATTTGAAATATATTTTGGTGCAAAATTTCAGGCTACGCTATTTTATTAGACAAATATTCAAGATTTATTTTAAAAATAGGAATATTAACACTCGTATTGGAAAATAGAAAAGCAAATATATGTTCACAGGAAAAGAAATACTTCAAGGTTCTGTGATTGGACCTTATTGATTGGATTATTTTTCTTATTCATATTAACAATTTGGAGTGTACAGATTTTCCAGAAATGCATATTAGTCTTGATGGAGACGTTTCAATTTTATACTCTGGAAAGGATTCTCCATTTATTTCAGATACAATAGATGATGACACGATGTAACTAGAGAATCGGTTGGAAATTGTGCTTCAGATGCCCAATTTTGAATTATTAGAATGTGACATTCCAAAGGTTGAAAACAGAAAATGTTTGAGGCTCTTGAAAACTCGTGAATTATCACAGGAAAAGCATACAGAGAAAGTGAAAAAGATATCGATTCTATTGATTAATAGGTATTATCAGTAGAATCGAAAACATACCACATTCCACGGTACATATTCAGTTTAATGCGTCTTCCGCCTATAAATAAAAATATACTTTTTAGACGGAATTAATCAGTAAGAACTTTTTCGAAATTCCTTGGTTGACTCCAAATGACAAATTTACACAGAACTCAAAATTCATACGTTTCATGGATTTATATAATTCCGGAAATGTAAATTGGCTTTCAAAATACATAAAAATAAATAAAAACATGATTCCCAAACTATAAGAGATGAACATATTCTTAATTAATATTAGACAAGAAATTCGGGAAGTATTCATTAGCTTAACGGCTGTTGAAGGAAGAAATCAGATGGTGTACGACTATTTCACTTATTATGAAAAAACTACCAAGTGATCTAAAGCAGAAACATTATTCAAACAGTTTCAGTGCACAATTGTTAAACGGTTTATATGAAAAAGAAGCGAAAGCCTCTTTTCATTTGCTGAACTTCATCGATTGATCCTGAAACTCAAATGACGTCACTGTTCAGTCCATAATGAATCTGACGAAGGTTATGTTTGGTTATGTTGGAAAATGGAAAATACCTCAAAGAGTTCCAATTTTAAACTATGTTCTCTTTCACATAACTTCAATCAGACCTCACTACCAGTTGACAGGTATTTCATCACGTTAATTTTCTCTGGATTCTATGCAGTGGACAGAATTATTCGATGTTCACCGGTGACAAAAGGAAAATCAATCACTGTAAAAAGGACAGCCCAATTGAACTAAGATTCAATCCAATTGAATTCAGATCTGTGGAGAAAGGAACACCTATGAAAGATGCCTTGAAAATTTATCGGAAACTTCCAACATTTCATATTACTTTTTTTTTAAAGTCATATGTTATTAAATACTCGTGCAAATACTGAAACGAATACTTCTTCTTTATAATATTACTTAGTTCAGACAACAATAATCATTACTTGCACTTCATCAATTATAAACACCTCTTCACACATTTTCTTCTTATTCTGAAAATTGACAAGAAAACACCTGCAAAATATCAACCTCCAATTGGGGAGTTGCCAAATTATACGACTTTCCTGCAATTTTACAGGTAATCTCCAATCCCCTTATAATTGCAACAATTCTACGCTAATTAAGCAGTTCCGCCACACCATATCTTTTCATTGCAGTGAAATGAAAGTAATATAGTAAATTTGTTCAGTAACAGTCCAACTTTATAACGCGTTAAGAGTGGAAGTTGCCAAAAATGATATTGCAATTATTGTATAAAGTTCAGACGAACATTAATTTATTTTCTCGTTATATCGGATAGAGTTTCAAACTAATATATTTGATGAGAGCTGCATGGAAAGAAGTTACTTTCCTGGATTCAATTTTCAAATTAGCGTGAGTAAACAAGGGAAAGATAATCAAATTCTGAGGTGAACGATATTTCAGAGTCTACAGCTGGGAGGAGAGTAAATGGGTTCAGAGTTTGTCAAAATCAAATCTGTAGTATGGTGTATCTACTCATAGATAAACATGATGATAATTCAATTTGTGGAAATACAAAAATGCAATTCAAAAGTATATTAGATTGACAGCATATTCGTTCTCTAGCAGCAGAAAAAACCACAAGAAATAGCATCTTATTTAACGAGTTGGATCTCTTCATTCTGTCTAATACATTTGGACTATATTCTAGTAAATATTGTATAGAAGACTATTCTTCAGAGACTCATTAAATGAGAATTATTCAATACAATAGAACACTATAGTATAATGAGATGACCACGAGGAGTTCTGGTGTGAATGAGCAGAATCCAAATTGATCTTCTTCTTACAATGTAAGACTTTTTTCAACGTATACTGTTCTAAACGTACTGTTGCTTTCTTAATCTCACCTTTCACTTTCCCAGATGATAAATTCATTTCAGTGAAAAATGTAGAAGGATCAAGAAGTAAGCCTGAAGAGATATCCAAGAGTGGATTATCTCAAGTTTTTGGAAAGGTACTTTCTGTTTAGAGAAACTGAAGTGAAAAATTTCATTTAGAAAAGTTATCAACTGTGTTCATTTAGGAAACATGGAGGAAGAAAAAGATTTTTGAAACACTGTTCAAAGAAGCATTAAATTACTATAAATTTTTTTACGAAAACGTTTGTCAACTCAAATAGTTAAATTAGCCGCAATACTAGCTTAGAGGTAGATCAAAGAATCATTTTGAATATTCAATTTATTCTACAATCCTCAATCCGTACAACTGCAATTTATCATAAAAAAAAAACGATTCCTACAAACTGTAACGAATTAAAGAGTTGACTGTCTTGAACGAAATTATTTTTAACAATATTTCACTATCACAACTAATTTATATATAACACTTAGCAACTAACGCTTAATTTATCTTCACGGTTAGAATTCTTTCTTTGAACGCACGATTCACTTTCTAGATACAGACACCCTCTCTGAGCGAGTACCCGACCTTTTATATTGGTAACGAACATCCTAGATACCTCTAGCAGTTTCGGTACTCTATTTTTTTTTCGTGGCGATTCGTCGATCGCATTTCTTTTGCGGTGAATCATATGTTTGGTGTCTGAGATAACGGCCAGGGCCGGCTTCAGATTCATAGCAATACATACCTCTTTTTAATATAGCTACTAAATTCAAGCTTGGGTAATCTGTTGAATCTTCCAAAACTTGAGAGGAAGCTTGAATGAGGTCAAGTATAGACAGAATTGATTGTACTCGAACTGATCCAACAAAAGCTTCTGAGGTAATAATACCATTAATTATTTGATAAAATTAAATTGATTTTGTTTCATACTTTCAGTAACAGGATTAAATCCAGATAATACTTTCTGTAGATAATACTTGAAGTTGGAATAAAAAACTCATCAAATTCAATATTTTCGTATAAAGTCTTGGAAGAGTAGGATTGTAGTTCTTTCTTTTCAATACTTTTACCCATTTTTTTCTCATCACTTTATCCTTTGGGAACCTAAACTCATTATACGAAATAACTCACTTATAAACCAATGCGCTTTTTGTTTTTTCTTGTGCCTTTTCGCACAATTAAAATCAGCACAAGAATGCACAATATTAATATTCAAATATATCCCAATAACACTTTCAAAACATACACAAACTGAACTCGAGAAAAAAAAAATTGTTCCTACGCGAGCAATCAGCTGAGAAAAAGTTGAAACTCAATGTTGCAAAAACTAGCAGAATGGATCCGATATGACATACATTTTCAATGCCGAAGAAACCAATGAATTGACACCATTCACTTTCTCAGAAAAATGGAGATGGGTACACCCATCTCCATTTTTCTGAGAAAGTGAACGATTAATTAAAATTTTCTGTAATTATTCATTAATTTTTTTAAGAATAAAGCCAGCAAACAAATAAATATACAGTGATGAGATCGCTCGAATCCACGAATCAAGCATAAAAATGGACAATAATATTTGCCTTGATAATTGATATAGTACAAGTCATATCTAAATATAATTCTAAATAGAATTAAACGATCTGTATTTTCAAATGATTTTCGAATGTTCATGAACACTAATAAAATAAATCAATTATGCATTCATGCCACCCGCCAAAAAATAAGAAATTCAACGTTACTGGTATATTACCCATATTGTTATCCAGTCTGCCAGCGCCCTCTGTAGTGTATGCGACAATGTGCTCTTTATAATGTCAATGGTTTCCAAAAACTTCGTATTTTTGTTAAAATAATTTCAAAATGAATGTTGAGCCTAGTTCTGTTAAAGCTGACTCCCGACAACTCACCAAGAGTCGATTTTCAAATGATCGAAATGATGATTAGTACCGAAATGAAGAATGAAAAATTGAAATGGTAGGTGATATATCCAGTAGGTAGGTCCCTTTTATTTATATAACATTAATTTCAGACTCTGTCTTTTATCGAAGGATGGAAAGTTTTGATTTAATTTTTATTTTATCACGGCCAAGGTATGGTGACTGAAAAGAGAAGCAAAAATATGTACACTGAAATGAAGAATTGCTCCAAAATATATTAATCCAAAAATAACCTTCTACAAAAGAACCTTCTGTAATTATATAATTGCAACAGTTGTATTCACACCGAGTTGACAACAATAACAATAATCATGGCGTCTGTCAAATTGGATCATCAGATCTGTGATTGGATATTAAAAACCAATACACTTGGCAACTCCGCTTTAGACACGATCAATTTTATTGGTCAACAGATACGCGGTCAATTTAAATTCTTGCTTTTCGAATTATTCTTTTTTCTGCAAATATAAAGAGATTTTGGGACCGATTAGGCTTGATAAGTACCTATAATATATCCCTAACTCGATCTCATTGCATGCAATGAGCTTCTAATTGCTCCCGCATATACCATATTCGCCAGATTTGGCTCCCAGCGACTACTAGCTGTTCGCAGACCTCAAGAAAATGCTAACCGGTAAGAAATTTAGCTCGAATGAAGAGGTTGTTGCTGAAACTGAGGCCATTCTATGTTAGAGAATGTTAGAGCGGTGCCGGAATGATTGTGTGGCTCTTGATGGTTGACGAATAAAACCAATTTTGAACAACAAAAAAACGCATTTTTTTTCTCAGGCCTGGGAGTTTTAGCCCACTACACTAGAAGTTCTGTGATATTTCCTTGCGCTTGACAGAGCAAAATGTAGATTCCAGAGATTCAAGATTTAAAAAAAAATATTGACATTAGATAAATTAGTTGATTTCTTCTGCATCTTATTGTATGTAGTAGAGAAGATATTTTTTTTGTTATCTAAGATAAATATGTGAAGTATTAACCAATACTTTACAGTTCAGAAATTATTGCTGCAATTTTAAGAACATATGAAACATATGAACATATGAACGGCGAAACAATGGTTATACTAATTACGCAAGAAACATTTCTATCAAATCGAAGTTACAAAGAAAAGCTCATTAATATGCTAATTGAAAAATCACAAGCTGTAAATGTTACTACCAAACAGGCTAGAGATGATGCGGATGAACTGATTATTGAAACAGTCATAATCAAAACCGGAAAAAATTGCAGTTATAATTGCAGTATATATTGATTCACTTGTCATTATAACTGACCTCACAATATCTCATCAACATCAAATTTATATAGCCTGTTTTTGACCAGGACTACTGGTTGACCTCTATCTTGAAACCGTTTAAATGTATAAAAAAAATTCAATCCTCCACAATATTTATGACAAATACAAATAGCGCAAAACCCATAGTATAGTAAATCCGGATAAGTTTTAATATTATTATATATACGTATTCCACTGAAACATCTACGGGTTTATAGCTGAGTCACCAGTGAAATGATACGTCATTAAGTGTCTATCAACCCTTGTAACCCTTTCGCTATTGCCGTGTTTGTTTTATCCAAATAAAATTTGGCAGCTGCTGACACCAGATGCGAATTTCTACACATCAAATTGGAAAGAGGCTACCTCCTACGCAAAATCATTAAATTATTATTACATTACATTACATTATAATTATTAGTACACATGTACATTTAACTCACGGCTGCCTTTTTCCTGCTCGTCTCTCATTTGAATTTTTGCACTACACTGCTCGATTTTTGTTCGAACCTTAAATACTCCTTTAATCTTACGTCAAAATAAATGACTATTCAAAAATCGCGCTAACCGTTTGTTTTTCAAAATAAAAAAATTGAATATTGAACTCAGGAAAACTATCTCCCAAAACAAAATACCGGCTTTGATCGACCATCAAGACAACCCCTCAAACTCCCAAGTTTAGAACCTCCTCAAAATTCACGCAGAATCACTTCTCTAAAATGTTTTGTACCACTCTGAGACCGCTGCCTCAGGCAAAGAACTCCTTTCTTCTTTCAAAAGCCAGGAAGAAATCACGGATGCATTGTTCCCCCCGTCTCTCAAACCGTTCTTTCCAACAGTCGCCCACGTACAACGGATGTCATCAGAAAAACCTATTTAGCTGAATTGACAGAACTTTCATTGCTGGGATATTGATATGCCCTGAGCTACGAGCTACTGTACATCTTTTCAAAACACGCCGATGAATAGTGTTTATATGAACACTCTCGGTACCTCGGCTATAATTTTACATTGTATGAGAGACAGATCCGGCGATTAAAAAAAATCTGAATTGAAGACAATCTGTATCTTTCCGAAATTAAAATATATATTAACCATAGATAGTTTTCTCTAGGTATTACAATAGGAAACGAGATACTTGCGAAGAATGTGCGAAAAATAAATTTTTGTGAATATTGACCATAGATTTCAATAGTCGCGTACACCTTACAATATGTAGGTTTTGAAACAACTTTCAGGATGTCAAAGTTTATACGAGTTTATAGTTGTGTATCTCAAACTCCGGGTGAACTTACTCAGATAAGTTAGAAGTTTTCACGTGTGTTGTGGCTGTTTTGGTCACCTGTTAGTAGTAATCTGAGTAGGACAAAAACGATTTCTTATATTTTCATCATTGAGTTAACGAATTACCAAGGGTAAATCGATATTTTAATATATATTTTAGAATCATGGTAAGTTCAAGGCGGCATTAATAATCAATAGATTCTTTTAATTGAACATCCAGAATTGCTTTTTTTCTTGAATTTCGATAAAAATTTTCCATACTTTGGCCACTTCAGTTTTCTCTTCTTTTTAAAACAAATGTGTTTCTTTTGCAAGCAAGAAGATTATATTTCTCAAGTTTTAATGAGCATGCATTACTTTTCACTATTTGCAAACAGACCGCAAGAAGACAATCGACAATCACAGCACCTGAGTTGGTTAACGTGTTGCAGCAGACGCACCAAGTAACCATTGGTCGTGATACTGTCAGAAATCGACTGCATGAAGCAGATCTCCACAACAGAAGGCCACTTAGATGTCCACCTTTGTCGAGAGGCAATCGCGGTAGAAGATTAGAGTGGTGTCAAGAACAT
>WOGP01011160.1:0-10048 GCA_015342065.1 Leptinotarsa undecemlineata
GGAAGAATAGAATTCTGCAAAATCATGACGGAAACCATTGCAAGCCATTCTACCTATCTCTACAATATTTGATTTAGTTATGAATGTACATTTTTTCAAACGGCAATGTTCACAGACAAAATTACCGTTTTTGGAGAGACACCAACCCTCACGTTTTCAGGGAAACACATACCCAATATCCAGAAAAAATTAACGTTTTTGAATATTGAAATATTGGAAAACCATATTGTAGGACCTCTATTTATTGTTAAAAATTCAACAGGGGACCTGTATTTGGATATGCTGGAAACTAATGTTGACCCTCTCATCACTGAAATCGTCGAAGCGAATCCTAATGAATTCGATATGGATATTGTATTCCAACAAGATGGAGCAACACCACATTACTCCAGACAAGTAAGAAACTATTTGGATACTACTTTTCCTGGTCGTTGGATTGGCCGTCGAGGTCCTATAGAATGGCCAGCCCGTTCGCCAGATTTGACACCTTCAAACTTTTTTTCATGGGGCTATTTGAAGCAAAAGGTGTACAAAACTGAATTTGCTTCAAAACTGGATATACGGATGAGAATAATAAATATTTATAGAGATATTGACGTCACTGTGTTCGAAAATGTTTGGCGTGAAATATCGGATAGGCCAGGCAACCATTTCAAGCATCTTGTGAACTGATCTTAAGCTTATTACCTCATATTATGTAGTTAAATGTCAATGTATTCAGGCAATTATCAAAAGTTCCCCTATTTTGTAGTAGTTTAAGACATTGACGTTATTGTTAGGAGCTTCAAAAAATCTGTTACAAGATGCATTTATTTCATTATTCCCAATTTAAATTTTTTGAGTTGACCCGTTCGAAAAATAAAAAGGGGAGAAACTTTAAAGAAAAACACTGTATATTTTATTAGACAACAACCGTATTTTGTTTACTTTTGGAACGCCCAAGAAAAACACAACATCAATTTATTGGCATTAACATCAATAGCATATTTTTATGTTGTAACTTTGCAATTGAATTGATGCACATCGTTTTTCAAAGAGTCGACTGGAAAAAAACCTATACATCAATTTCAATTTGATAGAAACACCAAAAATTACTCTATTTTTGATATCCCCGAAGCTGAATCACATTCCGAACCTCTTGATTGCTTATCTGGCATATAATTTAATTATCTTTGCCTTCATAAATGCTCCCTGAGGGCAAATTTATTTTCATACCAGATATAGTTTTATCTTTGTCCACTGGTTTAATTATTGTTCGTATGTATTACACTTGTAACGGGTAAATGAATTCGAGGCCATAATTAATAATTATTATGATAATTCTGTATTGGAAAAAGTTTGAAAATATAATTATTACCTGTTTGTGTGCGCACTGATGTTCTGAAGTATATGAGGTTGTGTTTGATGTCGTTGCTTGGATTTACAAAGAACCGCTTTAGGGAGAATCGTTTGTGTTTCATATTGATAATAATGATAATATCGATGCAAACTTACACATATTCAATACAATCCAAAGTGTACTGAGGAACTGAGAACAACTCCAATATTTTCATAAGGACTGTTCTATGATAAGAAAAGGGCAGCCCTACTTGGATTTCGTAAAGAACACGGCTGTTCAATTGCTCTCTTGAAAATAACTGATGATATTTTTGAAGCTGCTGACGAAGGTAACACGACTGCTGATACTCATAGACTTTTCCAAAGCTTTTGATACCATTAGTTATCCAATTTTATTTGCAATTTTGATATTCATCGGGTTCTCTGAACCTGCTATAAATTTAATTTAAAGCTAGATCGTTCACAGTTTGTAGAAACTCAGAAAAGAGACTCAAGCAGTGAAATTATTGAATTTAGAGTGCCTCATGAATCTATACTTGGACCCTTATCATTTTGCGTATACACTGGTGATCTAGTTTCTGTTTTGATACATTGTAATTCACATATGTATGCGAATGACACACAACTATATCTATCATTCAACCCTAATGACGTTGCTACTGCTAATCGAAAATTGAATGAAGATCTAGCTCGTCTCATTCCAGAATCTGAAGGTCATAACCTCAAAATCAATTCAAGTAAAACTGATCTGCTCGTTTTTGGTACTAAACGTAGCTTAGTGGAAAGATATAATAATATTGTTAGTGGTGATACAGTAATATGCCCCACGAACGTGACACAAAAATTTAGGTATCGAAATGGACGTGAATTTAAGGTTTACTAAACATGTCACAAAATGTGTTTAAAGATGTTACATGAGTTCGAAAATGCTTTACCCTCATCGTCATTTATTATCAATAAGTTGGAAAATAAAATTAACAAATGCGCTTGTGTTGAGTCATTTTGCATATTGTGATGTTGTGTATGGTTCATGCCTGGATGAAAAAGACATTTTTAGAATTGAAAGAGTTCAAAAATCATGTCTTAGATATAATATGGTATTAGAGAACATGACAGAATTTCATATAAAATTAAGGAAACCAATAGGTTAACTATGGAAAATAGACGTGTTTTACACTCGGCTACCCTCTTCCATACAATATTAATTAAACAATGTTCATCATATTTGTATTTGAAAATAAGATTTCGTAGCGATATACATACTTTTAATTTGAGGTTTGAAGGGTTACTGTCTTCTCTGCCCCATCAAACCACTCTATATTGACGAACCTTCAACATATATAATTTGTATAATAATATTTCACAAAAATATAAAGTTAGTAAAGTTTCTTTATTTAGGTGCTGTTACAAAAAATATTCTTTGTTTTTTCTCTAGTTCAGTTTTCTTTTCTACAAGGCTAGAACTGAAATCAACAGTACCCTTCCGGTACATGTTGTTTCTAGCCTCATTTGTAGTTTTTTCAAATTATTTTTATAGATTGAATATTTATTGTATTTATATGTAATTAGGAACTACGAATAAATATTATTATTATTATTAAGCACCCATTTCCCGTACGCTTTTCTTTGATAAAGTAGCATTTTTCCGGCCTAGTCCCGTAAGTACGTGCGAGAATGTGAGGTTGATCTCCACACAAAGAAAACTACCCGGATGTTATTTTATTCTTTGGGGAAAAGTTTTTCCCGTTTGTCCAATATAAAGTTTTGGACAAGTGCTGAAAAAATCGTAGGCTAACACAGAAAAATAACATTTGACACAATTTGATTTTATTATTTAGAAATAGTTGCCTTTGAGGGCAATACAACGATTAGAGTGGTCATACAAATTTTCGAAACCCTTTTCATAGTACGATTCATCTTTAGTTCAAAATAGGCCTCAGTTTCAACGTTGACCTCTTCATCCATGTTGCATTTTTTCCAGCGAAGATTCTCTTGAGTCTGAGAATAGAAAAAAGTTGCTGGGGTCAAATCTGGAGAATGTGATGGACGCGGTAGCAACTGGAAGCCCAATCTTTCAATTGGCTACGTAATAGTCGTTGATAGTTATTCCTTCTCAAGATAGTCGATTAATATTGAACCATGCGCATCTCAGTATACTGAACCATAACCTTCCCAGCCGACTGTTGCATCTTTGAACTCTTTGGAGTCTGTTCACCATGTACAGTCCACTCGGATGACGATCGTTTGGATTCTGGTATGGAATGGTGGAGTCATGGTGCATCCATTGTCACATATCGATGAATAAATTCGGTTTTTTTATGGTGGAACAGCTTCAAACACTGCTCAGAATCATCAATTTGTTCTTGTGTGCATCGCATTCGGTGCTCTATTCATCTCTTTTAAACTTAGCAAACCAGTTCTCTACGGTTTCCTACTAATAATGTTTATCAAGCCAATTCTTAGCTCCAACAGTATTTTTCTGCCAAAAAGCAATGCTTTGTTAATACACGAAATTCAATTTCATTCATTTTCTTCAAAGTAACAAAAGTTGCTTCACTCGAACTATTCTATCCCACAAACTAATAGTCCGACAGCTGTGACATTTGTAGAGATGACTTTGGAAGGTTAGGATTAACTGGAAAATATATGAATTCAATACTGCTAGTAGCGCCATCTGTGTGTTAGTCTACGACTAACGTAGACGAATGGTTGGAGTACAAACTGAATGGGAAAAAGTGAATTTTGTGTAATTCAATGTTCGAAAGTACTTTTTCTGTCGTGAAATTCGGTACTCATGTGAAATTAGTTATTTTGGGAGGGCTTTTTTCTTTCCAGTTTGTATCTGAAAGTAACTTCCAGACATAATCTAAACAGCGTTGTGAAGAGTACTTCATTTTGAACTCAACTGATGTCTTTTTTCCTTCCTGCATCTTTTCCTAAAAAAAATTATCTCCAGCATTTATGTTAATGAAATATTTTTTCATTTGAAATAGATTAAACTTTTCTATTTTTCAGAAAAAGCATTCTGGAGCTCTGTAAGTTTTGGGAAATGAGAAATTTGTACACCTGTCTTTTGAAGGTTACCGTTAACCAAAAATCATAGTGATTTAATACTAGTGGCCCCATCTGTGTTTTAGTCTACGAACATTTCATCCCATCTGATATACTCCTTATCTATTTTACACTGACTGAAGTTTTGTTCTAGTGAATATCTCGTAATAAAACGTTTTTTTTTTTAATCTGGGTCCAACTGAGGAGCAGGTATACTGCAATATATAATATTACGATGTGTAATATTCCCTTCAATTCGTATTCTCTTTAAATAGTAAAGAGAAACATAACACTGCTTCCACAGTCCATGTCTCTATCGCATCGGTAAGGATATAGAGAAGTTAACTAAGCCATAAAACCCCTAAATCTAACACTACGTCACACGTTATTATTATTCAAATTTATAATTCAATTTGAGGCTATAAATTTGCATAAAGATGAAAGGGTCTGCCTGAGCATCCACTGAATGGATAGATCCGAACAAGTGGTCAATTACAATGCTTCATGTACTCTTGAATAACTTCATTTCATCTTGACTCGTACTGAAAAATATACCGGAAGAATAGTCGTCCTGTCCATCATCAACTTCATTGTTAACGCTTTATGAGGTTTGGAAGAGAACTGACGATCGAAGTAATTTTTCTTCCAGTGTCAGTCGAGTTCTACGGGGACTTTTCACCTTCTCTTCATTATTCAGGGTGTCTTCGGCTGTCACTTGACCATTGCTATTGTCTGCTACTCTCGAATTATCAGCCTTCTCAGTGATGGTACCTGAAAAAAAAAATCAATAGAATGATGTTCTAGTCTGTTATCGATCTCACAATACTCTACATTCAGAAATAATGATTGTTGAATAGGCATTTTTATGAATCCATAAGACATATAGTTTCCTTTCGTTGAGAAACACCAAAAATGGGCTGTACTTCTTTTGATTTCGAAGACATAAGGTTGTTTCAAAAGTTTTGTCCGTTTCTATGAGTACACATTGAACTGTAATATTCCAGTAGTGAATATTTATTCCATTTGATCGAGATAAGCGCCATTTAAATCAGTACACTATTGTGTACTGGTGAGAAAGTTTTCGAGGTGTTTGTAAGGATGGTAGTCGATCGGCGAGAGGTCTGGGCAGTATGGTGATTCATTTAATATTTGGACAGTGATTTGTGGAACGTGCGGACGGGCGTTGTCGTGGAGCAGGATCAGACCTCTTCTGTTGCCAGTGGCGGCTGCCGCTGAAATAATTTCCGGTATATTTCGACAATTCTTTCACGATAGGTGTCTGGTGTGAGGGTTTGGCCCGGTTGCAGAAAATTACGGTGAATCTCACCATCATACAGTATCCACGGTGTTTTTCTGGTGTGTTTTTGCTTTTGGGAAAAGCTTAAGTGACTTATATGTATTCAAACACTATCCTGAACATCTCCTGTTGTCTAAGAGGGTCCACTGTTCATGACACGTGACGATTCGATTAAAAAAAGAATCTCGTTTTGGTTGAGGAAAAAAAATAAGAAAATACTTTGGAACTAGACAATTTCTGTTAGTCGTTGAAGTCTTTGACCTTTCAGATAGTTTTCAAACCATTAGCCCAGTCAATTTAGACATTCGAAGCTACCTAAAATTCCACCAAGCTAAAAATCAGTAAGATTGTTCAAAACATATTCGAAAATGAAATTTGGAAGTGAACCATCTTTCCCCTGTATGGAAAAAATTGTATTCAAGGTCAAAGGTGAGAACAAAAAATAAAAATAGTCCATACAAAACTTGTAGGTCATAAAATTATTTACAAAAAATGTATGGATACATCTTTCCTACGAACTACCGTTTTTGAGATAGATGTAACCATTCAAAAAGTTGTGAAAGTTTGTATTGAAGGGGTTATATTTTTAGGAGTGATTAATTTTTGGGAAAGAAAGTTTTTGGCTTTCTACATGATACAAAAAAAGGATAAGGGAATATTCCAAGTGAACGTTGTTAATCGTCATAATATGCTAACGTACTTAGCACGTTTTTTTACACGTTTTTTTATTGGTTTCCCCAATAGGCCTATTCAACAGGTCAGTTGTGATCCTGCTTAATTTGTAACTATTGACAAATAATGGATATCAGCAGAGATTGAAACTTTCAAACTCTTCTTCTTGTTATTCTTTTTGATCTTCTTGTTCTTATACGTCTTGTTCTTCTACTTCTTGTTCTTCTTCATCTTCATCCAGAGTACATGTAAATTGCGTTAATAGCGATGAATCGCATGTCGCGTCGTTCGAATCAAACGGATCTTCTACTGTTGGTGATTCAATATTAGAACACGACCGTCCTTGACAATGTGTATATGCCAGAGAACAAAACATTCCAGCACTGCACTGAAGTTGCAAAAAATTGTGTTCAGCAGTTTTTCCGGCGCAAGTGGAAATAAGGTTTGGACTGGTTCTAATGAATTGTTGACCAACTTCCAACCCCAGTCTGTAGGGTGTAGCTGATAACCACGCTACACTTGAGCTTGGTGATATATCCGAAAAAGATGTTGATGAGCAGCAAATGAGATTAGAGGAAGACAAGGTAATTGTACTTGTTTTTTACTTTTAGTATTTTTAACGAAACGTGTATATCTATACTTATCTAAGCAGGTAGTTTTTTAGGAGCTCCGTACATAGAAAGAAGAAAACGAGTGCAGATAGTGATGATTTCTTGTCGAGTTGAATTACTATTTTTGAAAACTTCAGCACATTGATCTAAATTTTGATTTTGAAACATTCTGAAAACTATTATTTCACCCCTCCTGTAAAATGCAGATGTCGTATCACAGCCAGTTATCGCGTGTTGAAATAATACATGATTTCAACACTTTGCAACAATAGATAAACTTTTTGATGAATATCTTTCCAATTGATGTTGAGCTTTTTCTGGTTTTAAGAAGAAAATAGTTTTTGCAGTTGGAGTTCAAGCAGTGAGTAATACAAGAAAGTCTATATCTTCACCAACAACAATAGTTGTATTTGTCAAATTGAATTGCTTCATTGCTATAACTTATATATATTTTAAATTATAAGTGCAAGTTATAGTGACCGACAGAAAAATATTTCAACATATATTAGGTACAACTACAGAGATGTACATACGTGGCGTACTCATGCATGAGTATTGATACATTTTTTGTAGATAATATTATGATCTACAATTTTTGTCTGAAGTGATTTTATGACAAAACTTACTGTTTTGTTGAAAATTGCGAAAAAGTAATTTTTTTGACCTTTTTCCTTGAATAAAATTTTTTCCATACAGGGGAAAGATGGGAAACTTCCATATTTTATTTTTAATTATATTTGAAAAAATCTTACTGTTTTTCAGCTTGGTGGGAATTTAGCTGGCTTTACTCTTATTTTTTGGTCTAATTTGACCGGACTACATCAAAAACCGCATGGGAGCTGACGCCCTGTTTTTTTGTCATCCCACGCATCGTTTTTGATGGGTCAGTCTCTACCAGGATTCTCAAATCCTCGTCCTGGATTACTGTAGGTCGACCACTTCGGAGCTCATTTTCGAGGCTAAAATCCTCGGAATGAAATTTTACAAAACAACGCCAAACAATGCGTTGATTAACACTTTTATTACCAAATGCTTGTTTAATTTTTGACCTGTTTCGGCAGCGCTTTGGCTCATTTTAAATTCGTAGGGAAAAATTAGCCGAAAATCGCTTGACGATATCAGTAATGAGCTGAAAAAGGGCAAAACTATTCAATTTAGAGAAAAATTTCCAGCATCAATGTATAGAGTACAAAATTCTTTATATGTAGATTGGTGAGTGGGGAAAATATCTTTTGGCTAACTTGAGATTACTTGCGTATGGTTTAATAAACCGAAAGCAGTAATAGATAAAAATCTCAGTGGAAATTATTCAATATGAATTTTCACGAAATAAACAATCAATCAATCGAATGATTTATTGAGATATGGAGCTACAAAACACATGACATTAGAAAGAACAAAACTTCTGAAACAACTCAATATATGGGAAAAACAAACATTTAAAATTTCTATTCATCCTTATCCAGGAAAATATTGAAAACCTGTTTAGATTCTACTCCCAGAACTTTCAGTGGATTATCAGAAATTGTTTATTAACTTTTACGTACAGTAAGTATTCCTTAACTTTTGACAACATCAGCTTTGTTTTGGCACTTGAATGATTAAAAAAACAAAAAAAATCATGTGAGATGATATGATTATCTTCTGATATTTCCAGGTATAATTTTTCTAATGATAATAATAATGATAGTTTTCATTCCTTTCAAATCATACAATTAGATATACTTAGTGTAGAAAACGTCAAATACAAATATATTGAAACAACAATAAGCAGAATAAAATATAACGCAGTTAAATCAAGTGAAAAACAATTATTATATACAATATACCTTCAAATATATATAAAAAATACATACATTATGTACGGTTACTTTTATAAAAGTCTTCCACTTTTGAACTTTTTGATATCCAAGAATTTTTTTAGAGTAGTAGGTAGACAATTGGAAAGTCTTGATCCGGCCAAAAAAGGAGACTTTTCATATGTTGAAGTCCTATGGTGTCTAATATTAATTAAATTTCCTGATCTTGTGGGATCCTGATCTTGTGGGCACCTGAATAATTGAATATTTTTTTGAGAAAAATTATGATTCAATTCATTTTTTGATAAGACAGCACATCTGTCGACTTCTTTTTGTTTACTGAAACGGCCCAGTTCGTATTCCCAATCCAATTGAATTCAATTCAAAAAAATCACTCATCTGTGACCCGTCGCGGCGAATTGTCTATTCAGACATCGACGTTATCAAACTCTACGCGCTGTTTTATCACTCATTATCATGTTCGGGTTACGTCAAAGACAGTACCGGCAAAACACACATTATTATAAGAACTTTCGAGTTGTTGGATTCGTAGACGCTCTAGGGCTACTGACTGTTTGTTTAGATATAATTCCTATGCAGAACTCGTGCCGCGTTTCCATCCTATGCATTTTACATGAGGAGTTCGGGACCTAACCTAACCTAACTTGGCCTTAGAGCCCTAAACAGACAGATTCACTTTTGGTTTCAATATTCCGCTCATCATATCAAACAACCGAAGTTTGTGACTCAGTCAATGCCACCGCAACTGTGTAGAGATGAGAGATAGTTGTGGGTTGATGGATGTTTTTTCAATATCTCTCACTGTGGCATTTTCAATAGTTTTGAAAATGACAGAAAAACTTCGGGAAGAGTAAATTCACAGTGTGTAAAAGTCAAATGGAATAAATTCATTATTCCGGTTATTGTACATAAAAAAAAATCGTCAAATGTAAGTTATAATTTGACATTCTTCAACGTAAAAATGCCACCTCTACCTTCAACCCCCTTCAAATGACAGATACAACCCTCAATTTTTTAAATGGGATGTATAGGTTTGATATACAGTGCGTTCCATATGTATGAAATAAATTCATGTTTAGCGTTATTATCTACTATGTGAAAAAAACCTGAAAGAGGTCGATTTTTATTCTTGAATTGACAATTTACAGTATGAAAATATTATCCCCCTCCAGCACCCCTTCTGAATTATAAGCACCCCCTTGAAAATTTTAAATAGCGAAGGGGGTCGTTTGGCACCTTTTTGGAAAAGGATTTCAGTC
>WOGP01011161.1:0-10048 GCA_015342065.1 Leptinotarsa undecemlineata
GGCGTGTCAGACCGCTTTGTGGGCGGTCCTACCTTTGACCGCAGAGGCAATCGGTCAGGGCCGGCTTCAGATTCATTACAATATCATTTGAAATTTTTGAAAATTTGAATTACATCTGACATCTTTGGCCACTACAGTTGATGATGGGAAAAATTAAAATCTCAATATTCATGAAAATTTGGGAAGCACTATCTGTTCATTGAAACTTACCTTTCTAGGTAGGAATTTTCATTATTGCACATCAATAAAAAAGTATTTTGAAATGAAATCTAAACTTCCCAAAGATTGTATTTAGTTAATTGGACGCATCTATAACAAATGCATGTCGAGGTTACTACTGAAGAAAGATGAGAAAAACTCACTTTGGGATGTTGAGTTCCTTCGAAGATGATTTGACTGATGTCAAAGTTCATGAAAATTAATATAAATATGTCTTGCGTAAGGATTATACAAGAGAAAAAAGATCTGCTGAATGAGTTGATATACTCGTAATTGAAATTGTTAATATAGATATGTTTCTTATAGAAACACACAGACCAAAATGAAACATTCATGGGACGATGGCAGATATCGAGAGATCAATCTCGGTTGTCAATGTCCTGAACGTTAAAGACCTATGTCGAATGCTGGTGAAGAAGATGTTCCAGAGCTCGATTGCTTCTGCCTGTTCTGGGCCAATTCTTGAAACAGAACCTGATTATATGATGATAGAAGTACTCGAACGAGAAACAAGATTTCAGCAAGAACATTGATAATGCATCTAGAGCTTCAAAATGAAGCATTCGTGTCCAACAAAAGGCAGCATTGTTTCGATCTACCATAGATCTCATCAATGTGAACGTGTGATTTTATCACACGTGTTATCTACGATATTATACTTTTTGATTGGTAGTATAGTACAGAAAATAAAACTCAAAAAATGTCTTGTCTTATTTAGCCAGGATTGGGTGACTCGCGAACCAATTCCATAAATGTTTGTACGGAAATGTTGAAATATTCTTCAGCAATTGTTTGCATCTTTTTAGCTCACTACTATATATAATGTCGTTAAGCGATTTAGAATTCAAATTGAAGCGAAACGCTACCGAAACAAACAAAAAAATCAACCAGGCGCTTGTTTGACGAACAACGTAGAACGATGTTGAGCGTTAAAGTGATCAACCTACAGCAATCCAGGACGAAGATTTGACGAACCTAGTAAAGACTGACCCATCACAAACGATGGGTGCGATGATGAAAATACTGGGCGTCAGCTCTCAGACGGTATTTGATGATTTTAAACGTATTATGAAGGTCATGAACCTCGAAAAGTGGGGTGGCCCATGATTCGCATTATCGACAGAAATTGTCACGTTTCGAAGTCTGTTCCCCTTTGCTTTTGCTTAACCAAGATGATCCTTTTTGGATCGGATCGTCACGTGTTATGAAGAATGGATCCTCTGCGACAAAAGAAAGCATTCTGAATAGTGTTGGCCAGCCAGTCACTTTCCAAAGGCAAAATTTCAATCAAAAAGACCAGGGTAACTGTATGGTAGCCAGAGGGTGATCTGTTCAAAAATCTGTTTTAAATCTGTTTTATCGTTAACCAGCTGTCGCACCCCTACGAACAACAACCCTCAGAAGTCGAAACTTATGCGAGCTAAGGACTAACGAGGTCTTACCTTTTCACGTGTGATTTCCAACACGGGTTTGACGATAGCAAGTGAAAATCAATCGTTCAGCCTGGGACTTGAACCAGCGTCCAACACGGCGGTCGATTCGAGTGATTCTCTATAACTGCAACCGGGCCAAACCATCACAGCAGTGTCCTATTGTGACGAAATCGATGTACCGAAAATTGCGCCAGTAGCAGCTGTCACGTTTCAATAAAGGAGGTTCGATCCTATTCCAAGACAACGCCCGTTCTCACGTTTCACAAAACAATGTCAGAAAATATACCATAATCTCTAGACCTCTCGCCAACAGACTTCCATCTTTTCAAACACTTTGATTACTTTCTAACCGGTGTAACCTTCACCAATCAGGACCAGGCAAAAAAGGCCTTCGTCGACTGCATCGAATCTCAAGCACACATTTTTTATGTCGAATTGGTACGTTAGCAAATGTGCACTGATTCAGATGTCGCATATTTCGATTGCATTGAATAAGTATTTACTGATGTATCACAGTTTGAGGTGGATTCATGAAAACGGATAAACATTTTGAAATGATGAAATACCAGCACTTCACTCATTACGTGATTGAGTAAAGAGAAATTCGTCTGGGGACTACAAAAGCCTTGATTTTCGCAATACTGAACTTTTTCTTATAATGTCTTTTTAAAAGTACTATACTTGTTAGATCAACTTAGACTACTGAACCGACGTGAGTAGTGATATATGTTTCAAGATATCGCACCCCTACGAACGACAACCGTCAGAAGTTGAAACTAGTGCGAGCTAAGGACTAACGAGGTCTTAACTTTCAACGTGTGATTCCTAACAGGGGTTGGACGATAGCAAGTGAAAATCGAGCGTTCAGCTTGGGTTTCGAACCAACGACTCACACATCGGCCGATTAACTGAGTGAACAAAGCACCCACGTCGGACCTCTCAGCTACCGACCTATTTATCAATCCTATCGGTCGTTTCTCACTATCACTCATGGGCTAGGTGGATTTAACTACTTCTACCTCTCCAGGCTGAGGTGTAATATATTTTTCATACATATATCAGTAAAGATGAGATGTATTATACTTCAAGATGTTGACAATGGCTATTTTCGAGTTTTCTTTTTCAGTACCAATATTCTGTTTTTATTATGTGTTTTTCAAATAAAACCAACTTGCAGCATTATGAATTATTTCATGAAACTTTAAGTCACATACATATGACGCATATACACTGGTGTAGCGACTCATTCATGTAGGATTTTCATGCGCATCTGTCAATCAATGTGGTTTACTCGATTACCGCTAAATACCATTAATAACGTTGTTCTTGTGACGGTACAGTGTTGCTAATGCAACACTGTACCGCAGATTGCAGTGATGATGTAATTTGAGAAGTAGTGGTCATAAAATATTATTTTACATCATATATACAATCGCACAAGAGTTCATCGACAATCTTGAAATATTTTTGTATTGATTTTGAACCATTAACAGTGACAGTTTGAGTGCGTTGTGAACGAATTTAATTTTTTTGTGAGTATTGGAGTGTAAATATTTACATCATGATAAGTGAACACGTTTGCTTCAATGTAAGCCTATTGGATAGAGATTAAAATATTTCACAAGTAATGTTACATCTGTAGATTATCTTTCGTTATATGGTGCATTTCGTTCGCATAATCTATCTGTTTCAGATTTTTTCTTGAGGACAAAACACAAGCACGCATAATAGGAAAATTATTGAAAAGCTCTCAGAGCGGTGTGAAAGTAGCGATTCATATTGGATTTGAATCGCTGGAGATTCAATACATCTGGAAAAACGTTCTCAGGAAGTTCAAACCACATAAACACAGTTCTCCAGATGGAAGAGTTCTTAAACAGTGAAGCTTGAGGTGTACTGAGTTGAACCTCAAAACGATGAGTAGCCACAGTCCGTCGCGTATTTCTGATATTACCGAAACAAAAGCACATACCAGCGTTTACTAGTACGTATGTAGATATCTTAATATCATCATTTTTCCAACATCTGTCTTGTCGGAATTGACAACTAACAAGATATACAGGTACGAGGCACTAAACATAAATCTGCCTGTTTTTCCATTGTCGTCGCCCCTATACGAACGACAACTCACATAAGTTAAGAAACTTGTGCGATCTGAGGACTAACGAGGTTTTACCTTTTGACGTGTGATTCCTAACGTGCGATTCTTGAACATACTACTAAGTCAAACTATCATATATCATATACATTTTACTGTTGTCAATTCTCTCCTCGTTTTATTCAATGGCAAGTCCATTGAGAGCATACAAATTCATTATTCAAAATCAACTAATGTAGTCAACTTTCTGAATTGTTTCATTAAATACTGAATTTTTCAAAATTTTATTGTGTGAAGATTCTCGTTCCATATTAACTGGATTGGTATTCAAACTTACTCTCACACAAACACACACGCATGCACACATATTCCTTCCCTGCCGAATTATCAGGTGAAGTCCAATGTTATCGCCAGACAGTCAATTCAATTAAAATTTTATTTGTTGATCCTATTGCGCGGGGATTTCCATGAAAGATTGCTAGTGCAGATAGAGAAAGGACCACACTCGAACTGTAATTGGAATGAAACTCTGATTAGAAAACTTCCGAATAGCTTCATGATATGAACTTCTGGTGACCCAAAGCCAAGTTGAGGGCCTAGTGAGTCCTAATGAAATTCGCAGAGTTAGAAAACGAGTTTCCCCAATAGAAATAACTCCTCGACTGAAATGAACATAGAAATTTTCATACAAACAATATTTTCATTACACTGATGAACTCCTGCATTCTCTGGTTTCATTAAGATCACTTTTGTATCTATTGTTGTGGCCTTTGTTTATTTCTATATTCTACGAGTATTTTCAAGCTGTGATTGTTGTTTCAGTAAATTTAGTATGAATTGCACGGTAAGAGAAGTGGCAACATTTTGTGGGAGCTGAAATATCATTTCCTTGGTGAAACATTTTCACTGCTAGTTGTTACTTCAAGAAAATGGATTGATAACAGAACATTTCAGAAGTTACACAAATTCACTAAAAACTTCATCAAATCTCATCTCATAGTCCCAAATACGATTGTTCAACAATTGTTGTGTCCATGAAAAATGGTTATACAATTTTCAAAATTTGATTTTGAAATATCTTTCATATAACAGTAGGTGCTTTCAAAACCCAAATAGATAAATGATTAATTTTAGTAAAACACGTAGATTTTTTCGAACTACTCGTAGTTTCCATAAGTTGTCAATGAATAACGGTTTTATAAAATCACCTATTCACCTAGAAGTGATAATGTATGCCGATTGTTTTTTCAAAGTTTAGTTGTTTTGTCAGAAAATGATACTATATTAATACAACTATATTAAATTGGAAAGGGTATATTTTCAGGAGAGGATGTTGGGAACAGAAGTTTTGGATTTCTACCTCTTCATCTTAATGGATGGAGTTGTCCATTTCATTTGTTCATTGTTTTCTTATCAGCAATTTGGATATTAGATGTTTATCAGTTCATTAGCTGTGGCCTGCAGGTTTTTATTCCTGACTTCTCGACTGTTACTATTGCAGACGAATCGTCAGGTTAAAAAACTTTCAGACTTTGAATAATAAACCCGGTAACATCGGACATATGGTTAGACACCAGCCGTGAAAGTCTAAAAACCATGACCAAATTGGATATTATTTGTAATACACAAATTTATTTCTCTCTTTCTCTTTCTTGCTCGCTCTCATAGTCTTCTATTGAAGGCACATCTAGTGGGAATTCAGAAAGCTTTTCCTACATTTGCCAATATATACATGATATTTTTCCCAACAGAATTAACACCACTTGAATTAACTTCATACATTTCAGTAATTAAGTCATAAAACAGAGGTATTTTCACATCATCTACTCTTTCGATTCAACTATATTCATAGTGAGCTATTTTCAATAATTGAAGAATATAAAATATTATCTTTTTGCCAACTATTTCACTTTGACTGATTTTCTATCACAATGGTTCTTCAATTATATTTTACGTTACCAAGAATTGTCAGAACTTTCTTTCACGAATGACTTGATAATCTCACTTTTGCTTATTTTCAAATGACTTGATGATCGAAATACTTTACGGACTTCGCTTTTGACTCTTAGAGACTGACTATTGGAAAACAAAAAAGATAGCCTATGATTAAGTTTATCAATTATATCATCTGAAAGTTATCCAACTAGTAGTTTATTCGGTATCTAAGTAGGTTCGTCTGAAAGGTTTGGGTCTATTTGACCGTCCACTACAACCCATGAGGGTTTATTGTAGCTCACATTAATTGAAATTAAAACAAATGAATCCAGTGTTTGAAAGAAGCCGATTGATCCACACTTCTTGTTTTAATTCACGCAGTGAAAATAACAATATAGAACTGCCTATTTCCACGAGCTCCTCAGTTAGGAACTCAATTATTTTGAACAGTTTCAAACAATTCAATCACCTGCCAGTACAAATTGAAAAAGTTATGTACAATAGATTCAGAAAAGAGTTCAAACTGCATCTGGTTGATGGAGTATTTTGATGATCGTTTCGACCCTTGATACGCTTACGAACCAATATTCATTCACTCAGTATATTTAATGTTAAGTATTGTATTTATATTTGTCAATTCGTACTCATGTATTCCTCGCCCACCTAAGCTCTGTATATTTCTTCTTCATTTTTATTCATATTGTTTGTTTAATTTATTGCATATTTTCTCCAGGAAAACTATTATCATTAACAATAATTATAAGAGTTTATCTATAAGATGTATTTTTCTTCTGATAATAGAGTATATTTTTTTGAGAAAAAACATAAGTACTACAGGAAAATCTTCAAGGCGCTCTAAGAGCGGTGCCTGTGCAAAATAAGCGATTCACGTTGAAATTCAATCGCTGGAGAAAGTTATTGAATAGTGAAGTTCCAGATGTACTGAGTTGAACCTCAAAACGATGAGCAGTCATATTCAGTCGCGTATTTCTGATATGTACCGCTCTTGATGGAATCAAATGTGCCATCTCCCGTGAAAGTTTCAATGAAAGAGAGACAAATCTCTAACCTTTATTCGATGTTCCAGACTATCGACGTTACAAGTTATGTTCGTGTCTCCAATCAGGAGGTTGGCTCTTTTCTGGATGGAATCCAGCAACTTCAGGGTATGCTTAGAGGCGGAGCTCCACACATGAGAACAATACTCCATAGAAGGTCTATTATGAACTTTATAAACATCAAAAGTGGCTGAGATGTGTACAGTTTTCTGGTTCGGAACAGATTAATTGATTGATTGGTTGATATTTGGTGTAAGATTTCCAGGTCACCTGGTGAATGATCTTTTAGTTACCTCCACAGGTATCGTCAGGATTGAGGCTTTCCTGATTACTAAGAATTTTATTTGATCCATGGCGAAACAATTACATAGTATGTGATCTATTATCAGGATCAGTGAAGAATGTCCTACTCTAAGGTTGAAAAACCACGAAAAGTAGGTCAGCAACACACCTGTATGGCTTGGGAATCATGATTTTTGTCTCGTATTTCAGAAAGACGTATTTGAAAAATTGAAAATCTGAGAGTGTCCCTGTACGAAACCACACATTGGTATTGCCTGAATATAACGGTTATTGAATCTATGATTGGGTTGGGTGGAAAACCAGTTTTTCATACGATTCCAAAACTGGAATGACTTTTTGTCATTTCTATGCTTTTCCAGTTGCTACTTTTTATTATTTTTCTATTCATAAAAATCAGGGAGTCGGAGCACCCAAAATATTTAGACGTATTTGAAGTCTTCCAATACGCAAGAAATTTTGTATCTCTCGCGATGCTGCATATTAGGCACTGATGAACCAAAGATTACAATCGAAACCAGCTTTAGCGAATACTATGAAAAACCGGGAAACTAGCTGTCAGGAATAGACCTCAGGTGATCCCAAGCGACCTATAAATAGTCTCGAAGTATCAGGAAGAGGACAGTTATCAATCGAAGATGTGAACACTAAGAAGCAGAACTGATTGACAGTAGAAGATAACACTGGGTGCTAAGATACTAAGGAATCACAGACAATGAAAAAGTATATGAGAGTGCTAGACATATTATCAATTCAAACAGTTGAAGTATTGGTTTGATTACCTACTGTTGTAAGACATTGTAGAAACGTTCAACAAACCAAACTAACTATTGAAGCTACCATGTAGCGAAACACATCTTGAATGGAATGCATCGTGGATATTGTATGATAATTATCATGAATACAACAATCCTAAGTATTTTGAATCTCAGAAACTTCAAAATATATTCCAAATTGTGAAGAAAATAATAGGAAAATATCTGTTTTAACACTAATTAAAAGGTTTTTTAAGTTCATTTGTGAATACAACCTCAAATACTTCATTTACTATGGATTCATAAAAGTCGAGAGAAACCTGCATTCAATTATATTAATCGTTGCTCAATTAACAAAACGTGTTGTTTTGCGAAAAATCAATACATTCATTCAGCTGCTAACATAACAAATAATGATACGCTTTCGTCGGACAATATAAATTCATACTTCTCTTGTTTTTCTTATGGCCACAATGTGTTTTTAAGTTGGAACCCTGAAAATCATTTGAAAAAAGACCACGAATAAGATTTACATTTGAAGAAAATAAGGTCAGTTCCAGAGTGTATGACTCATCGAACATGAAAGGTATTACATAGTGAAGAAGAAATATTTCAGGACAGAAAGGAAAAAGACGAGCTGGTGAATTAGCTTTTACGAAAAGCTAAGAGTGTTGCATTCGAAACAGTCAGCCAATGCCTGCAAAGGAACATAATAGAAATAACTTGCTATATATTCACAAAATTCGATGTGAAGTCGAGAAAGTCTCGAATGAAATGCAAACATCCACTATCAGCTTGGAATATTTAGTTCCAGCAGTATTTTGTGTTCGTTAGTATCATTTTGAATGTATTCAAAACTTTTTTGTGAGTTTCAATATAATTTACGATTTAAACTCATGTAGAGGAGCAAACTCCTGATTGGTGATAACTCTGTCAGTTATGTACTGGACATTTGAAAGCTTTTTTGTACAGTGAAAGAAAAATTGAACACAAAGTGTATAAAATGCATCCTGTGTAGGATGATAATAATAATGATAATATTGAAGGTCTCCATTAATTTTCAGTTGTATTCATACATGTGAACTGAAGTGAGTGGCCCTGGTGCGTTTGTATATATGATGGGACTGGATCTCTACCGGCTGACTGCTCTTGTATAGTTCAAATAAACGATATAGTGCAACATAGGTTCATATCGTTTCAAAAACACTTTACTAACATTCTTCAAAAACTTCTGATAATTTCTTTTCCATATTCTCCATTTCACTATCACTGTCATTTGAATCAATAATGAATGTATTTCCACCATTGATATGGAAGTGTCTAATCCCCATATAGTCTTTTTCCTCTAAAATAACTTTTTTAATCCTTTTCTGCCAGTCTTCTTCGGTAATACTAGATACTTCTTCTTTAATTAGCTCTATTACCTTTGTATCAAATTTTGGAAAATTAGTTTTTCGCCTAATACTTTTTCTCAATTTTTCCCGAATTAACTCGATAAGATTGAAAACACAAAAATAAGAGGGATGTATCAGTATGGTGTGTCCATACTTTTCAGCAATACTCTCAAGGACATACATTTTTCCAAATGTTTTTGTCTGTAAAACTTCAAGTAGTTGGTTTTTGGTATAGACATCTTCAAAATACAAATTGTTATTCATTTAAAAACTTCGTATTTTACCTCTACTCGAATTTTTATTCGGTACTTTGATGACCTGCCTCTACGTTTGTTTATTATTTCAAGTCTCAATCCTAGTTTCTTTATCCAATTCTGTTTTATCACAGTTTTGTCACAGCAGCTCACGTTATGTCCGGAAGTATTCAATTTCTTCCTCATGATTTCAGTTGTAGGAATCTCATTGCTTTTGTAACAGTCTATTGTTTCTTTCAATGATTTTATTAGATGAACATCTAAAGATTTTGGTATTTTTTTGCATTGTTCACCGTAGCATGACTTCAAATTCAATTAATGGTTCCTCACCCAATCATAAAACTCTGTTAGTGAAAATTATCCAATACTAACCGCCAACTCAACAGTCCACGTGGACTAGTTCGCAGGCGGTGTAGTAAATCCTGCACGGTTTTACTATTATTATTATATATACGTATCCCACTGAAACATCTACGATTTTATAGCTGGGTCACCAATAAATAATACGTCATTAACTGTCTATCAAGCCTTGGTAATCCCTTTCGCTATTTCCGTATTTGGTTTATTCAAATAAAATTTGGCAGCTACTGTCACCAGATGCG
>WOGP01011162.1:0-10048 GCA_015342065.1 Leptinotarsa undecemlineata
TTCATCAGAAAAAAATATATTTTTTACGAGGAGACGGTCTCGGTCACAGTTATCCATCATGGCTAAAAACATTACCGATAACGTCATCACATTAATATGGATCACCCAGTATAATGAAATTTTGTTGTGAAATGAATATTAAAATTAAAAATCGACGTGTTTCACGTTTCTGTAAAACGACCTTTGGTTTTGGAAATATCGAATGTATTCCTTACTTTGCGGACACACTGTATAATACTTCCTTAGAAGAAATACATAGCACTAGAAACTATTTCAAGTTTCAAAAATGTTTCTCCTCAAAAATTTTCAATTCCCAGGAACTATCTCAACAAATATCAAAATAATAAGCACAAGTTGCCAAATTCCTTTTTTCACCCACATGTGAGCAGTAACCTCGAAAATACAACTTATTTACATAGCTAGTAACCGCTTTAAAAATAATTTCAAACCTTTCGGGTCGTTTCATTCATTAAAACATAGTCTAGGCTTTCAAACATCGACTTTTGTGAATGAAATTCCGGCTCTTATCTAATCGAGGAAATGATGGACATTGTATTTATTATTATTCGCATTGCTGCAGACACGTCACATCCTGCCACATCGGGTCTTTTTATAACCACGTCGGCTGGACAGTGTTGCCAATGGCAATTAGCCATTTTCGATCGATTTTTTTGAAGATTAACCCTTAAAACCTTCAAAAAGAAGATCTTCACAAAGATGTACTTTCCTTTTTAATAATGATTTTTTTCATTGAGAATAGTAAAAAATAGATTATATATTCAGATTACAATTCAAATTACGAATTACCCCCAGAGGGATTTTATGTAAATAAAGGATCAATAAGTGATCCACACTATTTCTCCTAATAGTAAAAAGTAATAATAATAATAATATTTTTCACCATTTTTCATACACTTAGTTTTATATTGTAAGTCACTTGTACTACAAGCTAGTGAAGATAAAAAGAGGAGATTGAGCACAGATTTACCTCTGTATATATATACACATATACACACATATACAAATAAGCATATATGCCCAGAAATTAAGTGAACATTTCACACCATTCACATAATTTAATCTAAAATAAAATTACGTCCACTGTGAATTTGATTGTTTGTGAGATTGTCAATTGAAAAATCATGGTAACTGTAATAGCATTGTGTTTTAACACTTCATGAAATACTTTCTCACTTGTAATGTTTTAACTACATTTGGCAGCTTATCGAAGCACGTAATGGTATCATACTGAGAGGATTTTCTATACCTCATCATGAGATGCTGTGGGATTTTTAGAAGCTCACCATTTCTTGTGATATGACTGTCTTCTGAAGCAGTCTTATCATATGATTTATGGTTTTGTCTAACAAATAAAATACATTTAAGAATGAAGATGGAGGGGGCAGTCAATATTTTTTTGTCTATAAAAACGGATCGGCAGCTATCCCGGAAATCCATATTGAAGATTAGTCTTATGATGCGTTTCTGTGCTATAAAGACTCTAGAAAAATCGCTTGCTCTGCCTCAAGCTATAATATCTAAACTTATATGAGGGAAAGCCATGGCATAATATATGCTGAGTAAGCCAGTATCATCCAAACAGGATTTCAGCTGTTTTGTGGCATAAATATGCTCTATTTAACTTGGCACATATATAGTCCCCCTGCTTATCCCAATTCAGATTGGCGTCTAGGTAAGTTCCTAAAAATGTTATTTCTTCAGAAGTTTTAATATCATAGCTACAGCTTCGACCAATTGGAATATTTCTTCTGAAGTGATCGATTTAGAAGTATTTAGAATAAGCTCATTTCTTTGGCACCAGATACTGACTTGATCAATAATGTGTTCAGATTTGCTGATGAGTTGCTCAGCCTTATTGCCTGCTATAGTTATCGTTGTATCATCAGCAAACATTGTGACGTATCCCCCCTCCCTGAAGAGGCATAAGCCTATAGCAGGGCCCCACACAACACAATACACATTCACAATATTTTGTAAATATTCTTAAAAACCAATAAACATTTTCGACTTGCAAAAAACGTAGCCTCCCTTTATATAATAAACGCTCATTATTAATGCAAAACAAAATGTATTAAAAAATGTTGTGATTTCGATATGATTTGCCACAGTTGGTGTACTTATAATGGACTGTTTGGAACCTTTGGTGTAGTAATGCATATTACTGGAATAACCAAACCGTTATTTTCAACACCTCGACACGTGTTTCAATCACTAAGTGATCATCTTCAAGAGGAAGATTAAACTGAATCTTCAGTAATATTTTCCTCTCCAGTAATATTCGCAACTGGTATAAGAGGGGGTTATAATAGTTTACCAGGCCCATCCTACGTTTGTATCGCAAACGGGTCTGAAACGAACGATTTTATGAGCGTTCAGGTCGTTTTCTACCTGCAGTGGCGTGCGTTTGGGTATTCAATAAAAAAAAATCAAATATATTTATTGAAACTAATAACCATGCTTATTTGAAAAGTTATTAGGTATAAGCACAAATTGTGGTGTGTAATCATGGGATAAATGCAAGAAGATCACGGCAAAACCTGGAAACCAATCAAAACATTGACGCCAGCCGTGAAAGCCTACACTCCTAAATCTAATGAATTTGATAAATTAACCCAATAATTAGATTTTCCAGCGACCTTTTCAGGTATTTCCACAATTTGAAAAATATGAGAATTGTGATGGATCTATAAAAACGAAGAGTTACTGATAAATAGAACATGTTTCTTTGTGAAAATACTTCAAAGTTACGCAGTAACTTACAGGGGTAAACTAAATAGTTTGTCCTTTCTTCACGTGTATAAAGTTCTCCATTACAATTTTCATATTTTTTCAGATTGCGGAAGGTGAAAATACCCAAAGGAGGTCGATGAAAATCTCTGATTTCCTCCACAGAAAATTACTCTAATTTTCTATACAAAAAATTAATTTCGTTCAATGATAAATAACTATGCTTATTACAGAAGATAATAGGTATAAGCAAAAATTAAAGTTTATCATCAGATAAAAATCTAATGAATCTTCGTTGAATGCTATGATTCAAAGTTCCACAATTTCCTCATCTGATTGGTCTAATTTCCATACGTTGTTCTCTTCTTTTATGGGTTCCTTGAAGATTATTTTGACATCTATATTTTAAAAGTCGCGTTTCTCCTTGTAACCAAATAATTTACTTGAGCCCAAATGAGTTCAGTGACATATATACTAAGAAAAATACAAGAGCCCCATATGACACGAACGGTGCCAAATTCCCCAAAAATTGACAAGTGTACCAAAAATCGGCATCACTGCAATTGGAAGCTTGGAATTCTTGTATGATGAGAGTGCGTGTTTGTTGGTTTGTTATCACAGCTGAAGCGATATAAAAATGCCAATTGATGGCGTTGTCGACTCTTGCGATAAGGTAGTGTTTACATGCCATGTCGGCAGTCTTGGACCACCCATGAATTTCAGAAAATGTCGCGCTTTTACGAATGCTAAGCGAATCACGAACTGTCCCTGAAAGATGTTTTTATCAAGATCTAATCATTATCCCAACCGGATATCCTGTGGGTATCCATTTCATGACAAATTCGGCTGTGAATATTCCTGGATATGAATTTAAGCTTCATTTTAGCCAGTGGCCAAAATATCAGCTATTTTCAGGGTTGTCCCTGACATTCATCGTTTATCCTTCTCAACAGGAGTCTTTTCAGATCTGTTGAAAATCGGCGAAAATTACGCCAATTCACAACTTCTTGAGAATTATCGTCCGGTAACAATTCCTTGTAGTTTCTCCAAAGTTTTCGATTACATTTATGCATACCGACTACTTTTATCATATATTGATAAAAATAATTTGATATCAGACAACCAACATGGATTTCTAAGTAAGAAATCGACGACCACAGCTCTCCTAGTGTCACAAATTAGTTTATCACATTGAGGCAGGCGAATGCGCTGTTCGGATTTTTTGTGACCGTAGCAGGGCATTTGACTGTGTAAATCACACAATTCTTTTGGGTGTGAGGGGCACACCTCTGGATTGTATGGCTCCCTGTGCTAGCATCCTTCACTATGTATGCAGATGACACCTTACTTATTATTTCCAACACCCGAGAAAGTTCCATAAAGGAAAATGGTGACCAAACTTTATCCGTAGTTGTTCTCAGCGAACTTTCTTTTTCTAAATATAAAAAAAACAAAATGCCTTAGATTTCACAGCCCCAAGAGAACCTCATTTGGTTCTTGTATGATCTCCACTGATGTCATAAGAACGAAGTTTCTGGGTTTAAATGTCGATAACCATCTCAATTGAAAGTCTTACTGCAAAGATCTTGTTTCCAAAATACATACAATTGCCTATCATTTTAGGAATATAAAACAAATTTAAAATCCTGATCAGTTATTGCAGCTCTATTATGCGCAGGCAGAAAGTAGACTACGATATGGTGTGACTTGTTGGGAAACATCAACTTCATCGTCTTGTGTTTTTATGGCAGAAAACGTATTATACGTTCAATGTTTGTTTTGAGCTTTGGATATATATGTATGAAAAACAAATACATTTCCCCAGATTGATTCTAAAGATGCGTATAACACTAGATATAAAAAACTTTATTGTACCTTCAACAAAACTTTGAATAACTCAAATTGACCCAAATTACAGGGCTCCAAAACTATTCAGTTCAATTCCAGAAAATAAGCAGTTCAATATTCACAAAACAATAGATTTTCTAGGTCAAAATTGCTTTAACTTTTTAGAACAGTTTTTGAACATCATTTCTGAGGAAAATGATGTTAATTGTCTGTTATTTATAATTGTTTTTATTAGGTGTTTGCCATTCGTTTGTAACTGATAAACGCATTTTGTTCTTTCTCCAGGAAATAAAATCATATTTTATTCTATTATATTCTTCGTTTTATTGTACGTTATTTCTTGCAATTAAACTGTATACTTTATGAGAACAATGAAGTACGCAAAAATACTTTATTTCGCTTGATTTGATCTCTGTGGGAATAAAAAAAGTAAACTCATAGAAATGGACAAAACTTTTGAAATAACCTAATATTTGGGGCTATATTAGGTACGTATTACTGTGATCCACATGATTTCATGTGGATCCTTCACCGTGCAATATCCATAGTACTAGCGACACAACCTGTATACGTCCCCGACTCCAATAACCCAGAATTCTCAGAACCAGCCAAAACAAAACACTATCGCCAAATTCATTACCCGAAAACTACGCCTTGCATAACTTCGACAAAAAGTGCAAGGACGTTGACTTGGCTTGCTGGACCTTGATTTCATTCGCTGGCTAGATGAACACAAAGATGAAGACAATTCGCTTCTTCGGTCAGCCAGTCCGTATGACGACTAGACCGTGAAGGTCTCAGATCGTCGAGCATTGCCAACGAGTCAATCCTCTGTTCTCCGTATCGCACGATCTGCGAATCTGAGAATGCCGGCGTTATATTCAGCTTTTATCCTTGCATCTGTCTAGGAAAAAGGCGATTTAATGTAGAACCTTGATCTGTCTCTTTTACCGGGACCAGCAAAAAACATTCTCACTGAGATCCAAGTATCATTGAATCATATATCTGGTGACGTCATGGCGCGTGACGTCACCAGATACATGAAATACGTACCCGTAAACGTATACGTAAAAAAGTCCAAAAAAATATTATGTATATCGCAAGACGTACCTATTCAACCCGAACTGCAAACAAATTGTTTGTAACTGTTTCCAAAAATTAAAATGTAACAAAGCCTTGCAGATAGCTATACGAAGAAAAATTATTTTAATTTTAATTAATACTATACCAGAAAAGCGTTCGATCATTAGATTTGATAAAAACCATGTCCTTATGTTTTTGGAAGGAGTCTATAACCATGGATGACTCCACAATTACTTGTCTGCTTCAATAAAACTTTCCAAGACTTTACATATCTTCATCCAAACCTCAAACATTGAATGCTTCACTCGATAACAGCTCAAAGGACAATCACATATATCTCGTGACATCACAACGCTTAGTTTCAAAGTTGAAGTAAAATACAAAAATATTTCTTAATTGATGTAGTTTTGGTAGGTTGTAAGATAAAAATAATCCAACATTTTTGTATACACCTGAAAATGCCAATTTTTTAATGGTTGCCCAAATCTGGATTTCCCTCTTTTTTCTAATATTAATTCCAGCACGTAATATGATGAATTTCAACTGGTTTATATATCTTGGATGAGTTTTTCTGTTGGAATATTTATTTGTTCTTTAAGCTTTTCTAGTGTATTTGTAAACAATTGCAGAGTAATTGAAAATAAGTTACAATTTATCTTGGTTAGGCAAAAACATCTATTACCATTCTTTGACAACCAACCAACAGAATATTTCATTGTTACTTAGCTGTAAAGCATGAACAAAACAACCTTGTTATTTCATACTACCAGAGGAATAAATGTATGATTGGTAGGTCAATGTGTCGATATATTATTATGAGACCACCTTATGGACGCCCAGTTTAATTGAAAAACGACCAGAATGTGTGATTCATGACTTTCACACACTACTATGTTGATCTAATTGCAGCCAGTTGATTTTTCTAGACCTTTTAAATTGGCAAATGACCCTAAAGAGTTCAAGCAAATTAAAATGTATGGTTGCCAAACTAGAAAAAAAGTTTCAAAATTTTTTTCATATCGGTATTCAATTCATGATATGGTAAAAGCAAAAATAAATTTGTTGTTCATCATGAAATTCCCTATAAAAATCAACATGAACCTCACACAGAGGGTAACTATTGAGACAACTTGAAAAATAGAACAAACCCGGTCTGATTTCAACAACCATCACTTAACAAATTTGAAATCAAAGCTTAATCAACAATTGTAGATCTCGATCTCGGTCCCATTTACTGAACCAGTACACCATGTAATAATTACTTTTCAGTTTCCAAATCGTAATTAATCACGTACTGCTTACGGATGATAATAAAAATGAATGGGTGAGTTCAACCACTTTTATCGATTGCGCCAATAAACTCTGTATTAGAAAAATGTGTTTATTACTCACACCACAAGACGAAGTGGCGAAATTGTGGTTTCATATTTCCACTACAGTGCAAATACCAGAAATTGAAAAGTTGAAAATAAGCAACTTACTACTTACTTATTCATTGTTCATTCAAAAGGAAATGTTTGTTTAAAAACGTGAAGATATTACTCAAAAGATTATTTTGTGGAGAGTAATAATAAAATTTTTTGCTGTTTCCTTCTTTCAGTAATATCATCTACCACTTTAATGAAATGAATAAAAACACTTTTGTCTTATTTCCACTAGTTTTTTTTATTTTTACGACCGGTTTCGGGTTTTACCCCATCATCAAGAATAAAACTAACAAGTGAAATCTGAAAACTAGGTTACATATAAAATTCAACACTGAAGATTTATAGGGATTGTCAAACTTATAAATTCAAGATTGAAGACCTACATAAATCAAGTTGCTCGTTTAGGGCTATATATTTTGGGTTTATGATTGATTCATTCATTTCAATGGCATGTAATGAAGGGAAAAAATGAATTTGTTGGAAGCCACGGAAATTAATGAATCAATTAAAAACCAGAAATATATAACCCTAAACGAGCAACTCGATTTATGTAGCTGAATTTTTATATTTAGCATCCTTATTCATTTAACTACATAGCCTTCTGGCTTACCTAAAAACTCCCTGTATAACCTACTTTTCAGATTTCACATTATATTTTTATACTTGATGATGGGGTAGAATCCGAAACTGGTTGTAAAATAACTAGAGGAAATTAGATAAAAGTGTTTTTATTCCTTTCATTCAAGTGATCATGAAATTCCATAAAATAAACAGGTCATCAATGACACATAAATTATCTACTAAATGATCTACCAAATCTATACAATTAACAGGATCTAAATTGTCACAACACAATTTGAAATCAGACGGAGAACATCAAGCTGATTCTGTATTTCGAACAGCTTCAAAGAAATGGATCGTACTTGGCTACCCATCTTGAAGAAAAATATGGAAAGTGTACTACTACTAAGTATATACGTTGGGCCATATTAACATAGGTAGTGTTGCGATATTATTTTCATACTGAGCGGTGGATTTTGTGTCAGAAAAACATTTAATAATTAGTTGCTGTAAACTCTCGAACAGTAGAATAGTAGTTCAAGAGCCCAGGTACTGTAAAAACAGTACACTGCAACACTGCACACGGTGCTCCTCTCGTGTGATTACTTCTTCATCTGCAGTTGATTGATTCGAATTATTTCGCGTTGTTGATTCGAATTATTTCGCGTTGTTGATTCGAATTATTTCGCAGTCTAATTGCATCGCGGATACATTATTAATGAATCCTTCTTTTCACTGGCAGTATTGTGAATAACACTGAAAATATTGCTGACTTTGCTTTTATTATGACACAACAATAATTCATAACCTCAATTGTCCTTACGCCCACCATAATTATTGTCATAATCTAACAAACTGAACGTCTCCAATTTATTTTAATATATAGTTATTCTGCTATTCTGGGAGGAGATAAAAGTGTAATTAACACGATTTTGTAATTTTTTATTACATATTAGTTCAGATCGTAATGCATTCTCTATAGACGTAAACGATTAAATATTATGTGTTCTGTACATATATTTCTCGAAAGCTTCGGAAACAACCTCTACACTCGGCCATCCGTGACCGGTCTTTTTCGCGCCAAAACAAATGGCGAATGCAAGGCCGAGTCGCTTTTAACCAGTCGGTAGTCATAACAGGTTCGACTGACGTCCTTGAGGCTCGCAATTTTCCATACATATTCAAATACGAGGCGAATATTCAAATACAGGGACGGTAATGTCTTGTAAAAAACGAATCTGCGTCAATCCATAAACTTAGAGCTTATCGAATAGCGGAAAATCAGTGATGGATATATGAATGCCAACTTTGAGTTTTTTCAAAGACGATAACGTGGGTAATTACATTTCTATTGGCTTGACTGACAACGATTAGGATATTTTTCCATGGACAATGAATTATTATCAATAAATTAACTTCAATAAACCATATTCGATGAGTTTTATATTTCATTGTTGGCAATCACGATTCCCATCATAACTATCAATATCTTCAGTTAAATTAATTCAGATATTTAATGTATTTGAAATATTTGATTTGATTAGAGCTTCTAGTCAAATTGTTGAACCTGGCCTACAGTTGACCCTCATTGAATAAGCTCAATTTTAAACTGAAACGCAAAAATACCATCTCACTCCATCTAATGAGAAGGAATGGAGTTGAAGGAATTGACATATATAGTGGTATCAACAATGAAATGTAAAACTCATCCACCATATAATCTTTATCGAATATGCTCAATTAAAAATCTAAAATTACACTTTTACAAGTATTACAGCTACAAGAGAATTATTCACATTGCATTAAACACATAATACGATATGATTAATGATCTCATAAATAAATTAGAAGTCTACCTTCGAACAAACCTTACATGTAAAATGAATTTAATACATGATTAAATTGATGATGTCAACCTTTACCTATCTCAATGCAAGGTTTATATTATCTGTCGCGATTGTTACATAAGATAGTTTGCTCGGGTGTTTTCCGAAATTACTCAAAGAAATGGGTTGATAAAAATGAGGTTTTTATATGTCGTCACCCCAAATGTTCATATTGACAAATGATTCTCAATAAAACTAATGGTTCAGCTGAATCATACCTTTTTTTATATAAATATTTACCAAAAAACATCTAAGACATAAACTCGTAATTTTATGAATGAATTCTTCTTCGTCTTATAATGTAAACCAGATTTGGTGCTGAAAAGGCGATAGGGCAAGTGTTTTATGCCAAAACATCGATGTCTACCAGTGAGGATGACAGTGTTCCATGGAACTGAAATTTTACTTCTTTCGTATACCACGATACACTCATAACGGTATGCCGACGCGCATCTCTCTGTCCGCTCTGTCCTGACTTGTGACGTCCCTGCGAAG
>WOGP01011163.1:0-10048 GCA_015342065.1 Leptinotarsa undecemlineata
AAAACCAAATTGATAACTGCAAAAAAAATTGTTGATTTCGAAATATTTGGTGAGTCTTTTCTTGATTAATTTTTCAGTAATTTTTTTAAAAGATACTTGTGATAGAAATAGGTCTGTAGTTATCGACAATCTCTTTGTCACCTTTCTTGTGGAGAGGTATCACTTTTGAATATTTGAAGATGTTAGAAAAATTACCTGATTTAAAGATTAGATTTATTAAATTAGTAAATGGAACAAGAATAACATCCTGAGTTTCCTTAATAATTTGACTATTTATTCCATTGATATCCGGACAAACTGAATTTTTCAAAGATGTAATTATGTTTTGCACTTCATCACATGTAACAGGAGTTAAAAAGAATGAAGAGCCAGGGGAGGGAAAATTTCTAAAGTTCACCAATTCAGAGATAGGCAGATTGATAAATGCAAATTTTACCAATATATATTGTAAATGCAAATAAACATTACTCAGTCCACATTCAATAGGTACAGATTGTGTTGCCAAGAGATTTTCCCCAACGATTGGCGGTTTGTAAGTGGTTTATTCAACAAATTATCAGCAATCCCAACTTTGCATCAGAAATTATGTTCACAGATGAGGCAAACTTGTCGAGGAATATTATCAGGAATTTTCATAGAAATCCTTGAGTATGTTTGGAAAATGTCCTCTACGAGTGGTTCATGTCTGATGAAACATCTGCTCAGTTCATTTGTATTAATTTGAAGTGAAAACTGAATAAACTATCTAAATAACTTTCACAATATTTTTTAGAAAGGCTTACTTTTATTGAAAAGCAACACCTTTTTGCATACAAGTAGATAGGCACCCTGAAAAATTCTGAGTTAGAAAAACAGTTGATCCCTAATTGATATTTATGAAATTTTATGTTTTCTGACTTCAATAGATGTATCACTGACTTTGTATTGCCAAAATCTATATCAATGAAATCAATAGCATCGTGGTGCATATTGAATTTTTCATTTTCAGTAGTTTCCTAGATACCTATAAAAATGTACTTAGTTATTCACTCTGACATCTTCGAAATTAAGAAGTTTTGGACTTTAGTGCATAGGAACTTTTCTTTCTAAAATATCACAATAAATCTCCCACTTATATTCATATTACACAAGGAACCAAAAACATTTCTAAAATCAACACTTTTTAAAAAGTGTCTGCAAGAGTTCAACTCCACCTTGAATACAAACACTCTTTTTCATAAAGTATTTAATGCACTAGAATATTGATTGATATATATCTTCATGTCGATTTCAGGACGATGCTGCTCCACCGGAAAGACGCCCATTCAGTAGGGAGACAGACCTTCAGGTGAATCGTTTTGATGAAGCCCAAAAAAAGGCCGTGATGAAAAAAGCACAACTATTAGACAACAGGTTTTCTTCAGGAGAATCAAAGTTTCTGTGAATATTTCATTCCCAAGACAATTTTTTGTGCAAAACCTGACTTTGAAATAAAATTTGGGAAATTGTTTGGCTATCACTGTTATTTTGGGGATGAATCATTACATAATAGAAAGCCAAGCAATTTTTAGTGATATCTTTGTAGTCTTTATTGAGTATTGTTCAAATCAAAAGTTACTTTCCTTACTTATTTTAAACTCCTCATCAACACTGTTATGAACCTTCCTTTGAATTTCTTGAATACTTTCCAAATATTGAACATTGCTCTGTTTTTACATTATATTTTTTTAAATTTTAATAAAAAATTTAATTGCTTAACATTATTATGAGAATTGGAGGTTGTAAGTGAAATTTCATTTGAAATTTATTTGTTTGCATTGTATGATATTCATCATGATTGATATTTTTTTCATTTTCCATCATAAATATTTGGCATAAAAATTAAAAAAGTAAGTGATTTCCATATAATTCATAGCAAAAATAGTTGTTACTGTTTGAACCCATAAGGCCTATCTAAATATGATCTATATTTGTATTGAAGGGATTATATTTTTAGGAGTGATTAATTTTTGGGAAAGTTTTTGGCTTTTTACTACTCCATCTTGATACAAAAAAAAAAAAGATGGAGTAGTAGAAAGCCAAAAACTTTCTTTCCCATGATCTACATATTTTTCAAACCATTTCATGTGATACTTCCAAAAGTTCTCATTCTTCGGTATTTTCCAATTCTCTTTATCAGTGTCATTCAATTATTATTTGTAGGATTCAAAATTTGTTATATGCATTCAATAAACTATTCAGTTCAAAAATAGGGTAATTTCTCATTTTTCCCAAAAACTGCATTTATTAATGAATTTCTATTTTGTCCCCTTCGCTCTCGGTTATAATACAATTGTGCCAGCGTTGTTCCTCAAAGTTCTGATATACACTTTTTTGTATGTCTTTGAGCTCCCTCAGCTACTTGGTTTTTATCTACTCGGTCGTCGCAAAACGCCGTCCTTTCGTGGATCTCTTCAATTTTGGTAACAGGAAAGTGTCGTAGGAAGCCAAATCTGGCGAGTGAGGTGGCTGAGGCATGATTAACAATGTTGTTTGTTGTTGCAAGTCACAAACTGTTTTTCCACATAACCGGACATTTTCTTCTTATTGCTTCTCGCAAGCGGCGCATAACTTCAAGATAATACTGCGTTCGAAGCGAAATATTCTCTTAACCAAACTAAAAGGTGATTGCATTACTGGTAGTGTTCCAAATTGGATTATGATTCATTCATTCAAAAGAAAACAAAAAGTGAAAATCAACAATTTTCTCCCATATGCAATTGTTGTAGGCATTGGTGTGCAACAAGGTAGTATCCTCGGGCCACTTCTGTTTATTATGTATTTGAACGATATAGGTCTTTTCATAAACCTTTTTGCAGATGATACTTTTGCTGGTTATGATGAAAATTCAAAAACTACTGTGCTAAAGAGGAATTCTGTCCTCAAAAATGTTAGTGATTATGTACAATATGTTGAAGTGAAATTAAATATAGGAAAAACTGAGGCAATGGTAATAACAACTAAATATAAATATAATAACATTGATCACAAGGAAATCAATATAACTATCATGTAACATCATTTAAATGCCTTGGATTTCAACTAGATAACCTGTTAGAACTCAACTCAATGAACATTTCAACTATATAAACTCTGGAATAATTTCTTTTGATTTCATATTTGATTTTTTATATAAATTAAGTTTTTAATGTTTTTTAAATAATTTGTGTCGAAATTTGAAAGTGTTCATAACATATAATATAGTTTTTATTACATATAAAAACATTGCTAGTATCACACAGGTAATTGCTGAAATAAAACATGTGATAAATGAAACACATTTTTAATGAGAAAAACTTTGAGAAGAGTAAAAAAACCTCAACACCACTTAAAACTAACTAAATACTAAGTACAAAGATGAGATGATATAAACATGAGAGGAATGAGACCATAAACAATTTTATTAAAAAAAATGACATTTTTCTTCATAAAAGTGGGAACCTTCGTCTGAAATGTGCAAATTCTTTTGTTATTTGATGAAGCTACCGTGAGGCTGATGAAGGCACCTTGTAGCGAAACACATCTCAAATATAGTGTGAAAATTGTTGGATTATCATCATGGATAGTGATTAATTTTCATCAAATAATAGGTCAGAGTGTTGTTAATACTTCATTAGTACTAAATAAACATTTATGAAAAGTTTTACGGCTGTTATTTCGGTAAAACTTTTTGTGGTTATTGATAATGAAGTTTGTAAGAACATTACATACAATTATTTTGAAAAATATTCGAAGAGTTTTTTTGCGAGTTACCATCAACTTGAATCATTTGCAGGATAATTTATCTAGGCTCTTTGGTTTAGTTGATATCAATAATCAGTTGGGTCTTTCTGAAATATTACTCATAACACTGGTTCCCAGAAATTCATTCGAGGCCCTTTTTTAATTTTAGATCAATTGTCCATGAACATACCTAAGGTATGTATGTATGTATGTCCTAAAAATATAAAGCCTTCAATTCAAATACCCAAAGTGTTTTTGGAACTGCAATCAGATAAAATAGTGAATATTGAATATTCTACAAATCACAACTCAAAAATAATATTGGCTATAACATAAATTAGAGTGAATAGGGTATTTGGAAATCAGCCTATTTAAATCATTTGAAGCCTGAAAAAATATTACAAATCGGCAAGATATATGTTCATATGACTCGTTGCTGAGCTTATAACTGTTTGAACAAAGTAAATAATTTTTTGGGTATGATAGTTTTTTTCCAGACTGGGAAATAAAAACAAAAATATCCCAATTTAAAAATTCAGTTGAAAACCTAAACGAATTCAGAATTGAAGCATTTTTTTGAAACCATAAAACAATTGAAAAAATCAAACCTAGGAGGATGATGCTTTTTTAGCTCTTTCATGGTTATTTTGTAGCTATCTACATGGTTTCTTCATTAACAAAGATAATTATTTTGTAGCTATCTATATGGCTTTTTCATAAACAAAGATTACTAGAGTATGAGTTAATTTCTAGGTTGAAACTGCATATATTGACATGTAACATTTTCATGTTATTTGATACTTCTTTCCCGTGGTTTTGTGAATTTTTTCTTCTTCTATTTTGTTCTATATTGACCCTGTCATGAACTATTGAAACTGCATATATTAACATGTAACATTTTCATGTTATTAGAAATCTTCTTTCGCGTGGTTTTGTGAATTTTTTCTTCTTCTATTTTGTTCTATATTGACCCTGTCATAAACGAGGTAGTTTCTTTCTTCACTCGAATTTCTGTAGAAAAACTCTCCATGGGCATAATTACTATCAAACTACTATTCAAACATATAACTTGATGAAACATCATAATTTTTGTTCTTTATTTGAATACTATTTTGAATCATATGAGATTTAAATAATTGTTGATGTTATCTATATATAACACACCTTCATAGGAATCAAATTATTATTTCAGCAGGTATAATTGGAAAACGGATACCAAAGCAAACCCACTCCCCGTGATTATTTCTATCAAAACTTTAAAACTGTTTATTTTGAGCATTCTGAAAAAGCTGCACCTGCACATTCTTGTGATTAATTTCATCATATTCAAACAAGTGTCGACAAAAAAACATGAATATTGATAAGACTAACACCCTATTATGGCTTATCAAAATTAGTAATAATCTGTTATTGTTTCAACTGAACAGAAGATTCTTTGAGGCAATAAAGATAGTGAAACTGATTATATAATTCACGATTTGTAATAGAGATATCATAATGCGACTTGCAACAGTGGAAATATACAAAGTGAACACGAATATGAAAACCGATAGAAAACCAACACAAAGTCACACTTTGGGTAACATTCAACTGAAAATCTAATGGTCCAATTGGGTTCGACTTTGAACCCCTGTTTCTAGGTCAACTCGGATGTTTTTAATAGGACCCCTCTTTAGTAGCAACATGGAAAAAATTACTATTACATATTTATTGAGGTCTAGGGTTATCAAAAGCCTCAGGAGTCAAAGGAAGATTGAAGTAAGTATATCTTCGTAAAATTCTCGAGTAATTGTAACCACGCGGACGTTACAAACATTTCGAAATGAAAACAATAAAAAATTATTTCCTTCCTGAGAGTTACAGTTATACACTTAAAACACCATTATTTTTCTGAAGACCATCAACATCATCATCCTTATTTAATCTCTCACTAAAACATTAAACCTATTCTACTTCACTTATTGAATGAAAAAATGTAGTGTCTTCTTATTCCCACATGTATACCTCAAAGTCTTTGAATAATAATACAACAGCCAATAAATTAAGAGTGGAAATAAGGAATATCAGCCAGGTGATCAAATTGGTGTAGAATCTGAACCGCTTGTGTTCCTTGAAACGTGTTGTGGCTAGGCGAATAACCATATCAAAAACGGCCATGTGGATTGTTTGCAAGAGAAAGATTCCGCATAGGAAAAGAAGTACTTCAGCAGATATCAAACGACGCTGAAAAAAATTAAATAGAAAAACCTTATAGTTACTGGTATTAGCCTTCCATATTGTGAATGCATGGACGATGGCTAGTTTGAAATAGCTATCTGTTCAAGAAATATGGTGAATTTTTATTTTTCTCAAGAAATATTTATTTCAAGGAAGGTTAGGTTAGGTTACATACTCAATTATTTAGAATCCTTGGAAATTCACAAGCATAAACATTGCGGGTGCAAACTGTTAAATGATCAAATCGATTTAGTTTACTCGCCGGTTTTTAAATTGGCACATCCGCATTGTAAACTGTAAACTCAGGTAGGACTCAATCAAGCCAAGTACCTCTATCAGTACCTACAGAGGTGGTATATAATTTCATTTTAGAACTCGTCGACAGAACAAAATTGCTTGCAAAGAAAATACTTCTGGACACTTCATTATTACCAGGAAGTGATTGGTGAAGAATACCAACATTTATCGCAATAAACTAAAGTAGGTAGGTAGGTCTAAAGTGAGGGGGTCTATTCGACCATCCACCGCAACCCAAAGAGTTTATTGTGGCTCACACCTATTCACACTCTGCCAAATAAACCCAGCTTCTCAACGAAGCCAATTAGTTTGTATGGTGAGTGGTCTTTTATATCAGATGGTGAGAGTACGGATCTGCCAAATTCAAAGAACCTGATTCGGTCCCCAGCGGGGCAGGCACAAAGTATATGCTCTGCTACTTCATCATTTTCCAGACAGAGGCGACACACACTGTATTTCGCCGTCCAAGTCTCTGCATGTGATGATTGAAATGACATTGACCTGTAAGATGGTCTGTTAGACATCATAGTTCATCCCTACTGTAGTCCGAAAACTGTTTGGAATCAAACTTCGAAGGGTGAATAAACGCCTTGGAGTGAGCCTGGAAGATTCTGCCAGAAGTCCATAACTCTTCTTGCCATCCAAGTATTCAGTGTTTGTTTGGCAAAGCCCAAAGCGATACCAATGACAGGTTCTAATCCAATGAAGCCGCTTGCAGGACCCTCCTTTGCAAGAGAGTCAGCAACTTCATTGCCTTCCAGTCCAGTATGGCCAGGAATCCAGACCAGAGAAAATCTGTTTAGTCTTCCTATCGAGAAGAGTCTTTTTTGGCAGTTTGCTACCAATTTAGACGTTGCTCGGTGGGACCCAAGAGCTTCCAAAGCCGCTTGACTGTTCGATAATATTTTTATCGACTTGAGAGTGAGGGTGGATTAATTCAATCTCTCCGTATCCAATTCAATAGCGTAAATTTCCGCTTGAAATACAGTTGCACAAGTTCCTAGGCAGGTAGATAACCCTGTCCTGAGTCTGCGACTGAAAACACCTTCACCAGAACCGTAAGGTGTTTTTGATCCATCTGTAAACCAACAAATATCTGCTCTTAATATTTCCTTCTCCCGGAGGATCCAGTCCTCTCCACTCGGGAATAGTACTTTATAAGGCAGTTCGTAGTTGACAGTTGGAGTCATAAAGTCAGAGGTCAGAGATCAACTAAAGTAGTTTCAAATACTTTTTTTCTTGAAATTATATTGTTTACAAATATTTGAAATCGAATATGAAACAAATGTAAGAAATGTTGGATGGAGAATTCAAATACCTATCAAACAAGGTATCAGGACCCCCAATATTTTTGTAAACAGAAAGTTAGTAGCGCCCTCTTGCCGACAAGTGATGCAACAATGTTTTTTTCTTATTAGGAAGTACTTAAATTATATCTTCTAATGGAAATTTTGCCCAACCTTGATATCTTGTCCCGTTTGGAAGTAAAGTGGGGGAACTATTTACGTCCGCACTGTATACGTGAACCCTACTTGGTGGAAATTTGATACGGTGAAAAACGAAAAAATTTTGTGCATAGTAATTTTTTTCCCGTACTTCACTACTTGTGAAAATGTGACGAAAGAGGAAAGGTTGCAGTATCTCACACGATATGGATCCCGCGATGACAACAATTTTCTCGTAGATTTTGAATAGACTTATTTCCAGCAGCAATATAATCTTCCTGTTCACGAAATTCAGAAATTCTGAATTTGATTCAGAATCCTCGAATATGCTTATACAATTCAGAGTAAATGAAATAAGACATGTTTCAAATGGTCTCTTCCTCAAGCATCCACCAAAATGTTGCTTAATTAAAAAAGGCTTCAGCTTTTGAGAGAAACTTTTCAAATTCAAATATGTTCATTTTTTGTCTATTAAGAAACCCAGTAGAACTGTATAATTGGTACAAAAAAACATCCAAGCTCAATTTTAGCTCATACCCACACCCCTGTAAATGATATACGTATAGAAATTTGTTTGGATAAGAAGAATCTTTTTTTTTTCTTTTTGTGAAGGATCATGATCACTTTCATATAAAGTGAAAGGATCAGTCTTTATAATTCACACAAATATTTTGATAATTCATTTTCTGCCATCAATAGTAATAGGAAACAATTCCCAAAATTTTTAAAATTACTTAATGCTTTTGGATCCAAATCGAAAGGCGCCATCTTGTATACAGAAATAAACAAAAAATAAACATAAAAGTTGTTATCTAAACGACTGAAAATTCACGCAAAATCATATTTCACTTCCTTATATATGTATTTCAGTAACACTCCATTGTAACGCTTCGCAGTTGACAAAACTGAAACACATGTTCAAACCAAATGCCTTAACTGTTTAGTGAAAAACTCCCGATAAAGTGTTACTTGGATACATTAATTTTGAATTTTCAACAAATATCAGTACTTTCCGTCACATATCCACTATATGTATGATTTAAATTTAAAGGATTCTATTTTTAGGCGTGATTAATTTTTGGGAAAGTTTTTGGAGTAGTAGAAAGACAAAAACTTTCTTTCCCAAAAATGTATGATTTGTTTCGCATAAGTATTCACATCGATAATTATATCGACAACTGGTGTTTTCATGAATAACCATTGAAACAATATAGGAAAATGACTAACGACGACAGACGAAGATGGACAGTATTCGCTTCTTGAGATGATTCAAACCATAGCTTGTTTCTTCAATAAAAAAATAACTGAAGCTTGATAAAACTTTTGATAAAATAAATGATCAATTGAATCAACCAATAGTTGTAGTCATATCCCCTGAATGAGTATCCTGGAAACACAGCTTGTGTGGCTGGATTAAACAGTTGTTAATTAATTTAGAAAAAAAATCATCATAATTCAAATATGAACAATTATCATAAAAAAATTTTACATAACACAGCTTGTGTGGCTGGATTAAACAGTTGTTAATTAATTTAGAAAAAAATCATCATAATTCAAATATGAACAATGATCATACAAATTTTTTACATAACTGGTTCTGTTTAAGAAAAGCAAATATTTCTGATATTTTCAGGTGTGATATGGGAAACAAGCAAATTAAGTAGTAGAAGATTCAAACATCTGCCTCCAACAGAATCGATTCAGATGGAGAGGGCTTATCAAGATTATATTAGAAAGACCGAAATTGAGCCCGAAACAGAATTGGGTTGCATCACTATTGACACAAAAACGGAAGTAGACTTTAAATCCAAGCTAATGTATAAACCGCACAAACGAAAAATTAGAAGATCATTTCTCAATGGATTTTGGGTTCAAATTAAAACCAGTCCTAGTCAGATGCAACTGCACGCAAAAATAAATCGTTTGCAAATTGATAATCAGATGTTTGACTGTGTTTTTCCTGTAGTGTTGGCACCGATAACTCCATCAAGAAGTATAACTGCTAATAGTGGTAATCAAATGTATACCAACATCTGTTGTGTGTTATGGTTATTAATATATTTCAGGCATTAAACCGTTCGTTGAGGTGAGCATTGTGCAACTATTACTGAAAAATAGTCAGATTCGACAGTTCAAATATTTCAAAGTCTTGGTTCAAGAATTCCATGTGAAAGTTGATATGGGTTTTATTAATGCTATTATGGAATTATTAGAACAGTCTGAGAAATCCGATGAAGACGAGGTAAGTAACTGATTTTATGATACAGAAACATTAATGAGCAGAAATGTATTTTTCAAATTGAGTGAAATTCATTTAGTCACTTTTGGCGAAATTGTTTCTCGGAGAA
>WOGP01011164.1:0-10048 GCA_015342065.1 Leptinotarsa undecemlineata
TCAGTCACCATACTGCTCCTTGGCCGAGATAAAATAAAAATTAAATCAAAACTTTCCATCCTTCGATAAAAGACAAAGTCTGAAATGAACGTCATATAAAAAAAGGGACCTACTAAATATACCACCTACCATTTCAATTTTTCATTCCTCATTTCGGTACCAAAGTAATGCAAATTTTTCAACTAAAATTCATCGATCATTTCAAAATCGACTCTTATTTTATTTTAACAAAAATGCGAAGTTTGTGGAAACCATTGACATTAGAAAGATCACATTGTCGCATACACTACAGAGGGCGCTAGCTGACTAAATGACAATATGGCTAATATACCAGTAACGTTGAATTTCTTATTTTTTGGTGGGTGGCATGAATGCATAATTGATTTATTTTATTAGGGGTCCTGAGCATTCGAAAACAATTTGAAAATACAGCACGTTTAATAGACATAACTTGTACTATATCAGTACAAATATTATTGTTAATTTTTGTACTTAATTCGTGGATTCGAGCGATCTTTATTTAAAAAGAAAATGAATGAATAATTACAGAAAATTTTAATTGATCATTTTCTCAGGAAAATGGAGTACTCATATCACAATTTATTGGCTTATTCGGCATTGAAAATGTATGTCACATCAGATACATTCTGCTTGTTCGTTTTTTCATCTAGTTTGTGTTTGTTTTGAAAGTGTTTTAGAGATATATTTGAATATTAATATGGTGCATTCTTGTACTGATTTTAATTGTGCGGAACGGCACAAGAAAACAGAAAGCGCATTGGTTTATAAGTGAATTATTTCGTACAATGAGTTTAGGTTCCCAAAGGATGTAATATTTTTTAAAAATTGTGAAAGTATTGAAAAGAAAGAACTACAATCCTCCTACTCTTCCAAGACTTTATATAAATCATTTCAAAATTGACTATAAATGAAAGGGGAACGAAAATATTGAATTTGATGACACAGTCTTTTAATTCAACTTCAAGTATTCTACACAGAACGTATTATCTGGAGTTACTGAAAGTATGAAAAAAATTAATTGAATTTTATCATATGATTAATGGTATTATTACCTCAGAAGCTTTTGTTGGATCAATTCGAGTACAATCAATTTTGTCTATACTTGACCTCACTCAACCTTCCCCTCAAGTTTTGGAAGATTCAGCAGATTACCCAAGCGAGCCTATTACACTTGAATTTAGTAGCTATATTAGAAAGAGGAATGTATGACGGAATAATTTTTATTGCAGTTGTACAAATTGAGGATTGTAGAATAAATTGAATATTTGAAATGATTCTTCAATCCAGTTTGCTATATTTTTCGATTTTCATAACTGTTTATTATTAAATAATGCATAAAATAATAGTTTAGGTAAATATTTTGTGATCTATCTACTTTGTGTACTGATTTTAGATATAGAACTTATTTGCAAACATGATTTTTCGTGTACATTTTATTCCACATGGAGAATTTTCCATTAATTGAAACGTTAACGGGTTCATATACACTTCCATAATTCAATTGATAATTATAGGCTTCGTAAATTGTACGATTTGGCAATGTTGATTATATTTATTGTTCCTATTGGCCAATCGAACAAGAAGCGGGAATAGGAGCGTGACGTCACCACCCTACCACATTCGATTCTTAATAATTAATTATGGGAAAAGTGCGGTACTTAGAGAGATGAAACAAGCCTATTATTTATGAAAAATACCTGAGTATTTTTTTCCTAAGAGCTACCGTTTATGAGATATGATGATTCAAAACTTTGGAAGAGTCTGGTATGCAGACGTTTTCATACCACCTTTGAGGTAGTGGTTTCCCCGGTAGGCCTCCAGCGGAAATATATTTCTCGAAAAGTATATCTACTTTTGCAGAGTCAAAATCAAGTACTATTTTTACACGCAATAACTGGCTGTGATACGACATCTGCATTTTTCAGAAGGTACCCCTCCTGTACCCCAACATTTTTTTAAATGTTTGAAAAACAAGATTTAGTTCAACGTGATGAAGTTTTCAAAAAGAGTAATTCAACTCCACAAGAAATTATCACCAACGGAATTCGCTTTCTTCTTTCTATGTATGGAGCTCCTAAAAACTACGTGCTTAGATGTGTTTCGATATGCAGGTTTCCTTTGAAATACTCGAAATAAAAAACAACTGCAATTAGCCTATTTTGCTCCAACTTCAGCGGCTTTTCATCAACATCTTTCACGGGTATATCAAGTGGAAGTGTGGCTTGGTTATCAGTTGAACCCAAAAGACTGGGGATGGAAGTCGACCGACAATACATTTGAACCAGTTCACTTGCGCCGAAAAAACTGCCTAATATAATTTTTTGCAACTGTAAAAAGGAATGTGGAGCTAAATGTGTTTGTAAAAATGTTGGACTCGTCACAGTTGAGGAATCATTTGATACCAATAAAAAGACATTCAATGTATCACTATTAAGGCAATTTGCTTGCAGCCAGCATGAAAAAGAAGAACAAGGAAAAGAAGAAGAACAAGAATAAGAGGAAGCAGAAGTATTAGAGAATTATGAATCCGACGAATAAATTTCCCTGTTTTTTTTTTAATTTACACTGCTTCTATCATTTTAAACCATTGCCAATTCAATAGTTTCAAATCAAACAGAATCACAACAGATCCGTTGAATAAGCCTAACGGGGAAACCGTTGAAAAAATACGCGCTAAGAACACTACCTCAGAAGTGGTATATTATGGCGATTACAACTCTTCCAACGTTCTGTAGATGTATCTGTAGAGTATGGAGGGTGAGTGTAGACCCCCAGCACTTAGGCCACATGTGACCCATTGTACATCCTCCCGAGGAGTTGTTCTTTTAGGTTACCGTCCATCCTGTCCTTTTCAGGAAGTTGGACAGGTCACCAGGAGACATCTCCTTTATATTGGCAGGTATAGGTCAAGACTCGCTGAACACACAACTCTCTTTGGCAACCTTGAAGTGCCTCCGCAACGGTTTTGGAAGGTGCAGCGATATTGCTGTCGTTGCACAAGTGATGGTGCTTTTCTGCAGGGGCAGCCGGTTCCTCCTGGCGCCCGCCACAGGAAGTGTCTTTGCTGTTGGAGGTGGAGTGCAGGAGGAGGAAGATGCACTTATAGTTGCTGCCACTCCTGCCTCCTTTGCTCTCTTTCTCCTTTTGGCCTCGGCGCCGCAAATGCGCTTACGCCTTGGCTTTTGTATGACATCACGAGGTGATCTCCTATGTCCAGCCCCATTCCAAGCGGAAGATTGGGGTGAACATTTCTGTTCATCCCCAGCCACCGCCTTAGATTGAGGTGAGTACTTCTGTCCAGCCTCGGGATTGGTTTTTGTTTTTGTTATACTACCTCAAAGGTGGCATAATATGACGATTACAGCTTTTCCAACGTTTTAAATCGTTATATCTCAGAAAAGGTGGCTCTTAAGAAAAAAAGCATTAGAACATTTTTTATAGATAATTATCCGATCTATAATTTTTGTCTGAAGTAATTTCATGATAAAACAGACCATTTTGTTGAAAATCGCGAAACACCTATTTTCGTGACTTTTATACCCGAGTATTTTTTCCAGGTATCGGATCGATGAGGATTTTTTTAGATTTCAATTATGATAGTGTTTTGAACAAACTACTAATTTTTAACTGGGTGCGAATTTTTGTATCTTCCCTTTTATTTTTAGTCTAATTTGACCGAATAATCGATTTTTTTTGTGGTAAATTGAGCTTCATAATACGCTCTTGCATTACAATGATGCATAAATAGAGGATAAGCGGTAAATTGGAGACGTGCGCCTGACTCACGACTGGTAGGTCGTGAGTTTGATCCCAACCTCGACCAGATATTTTTTTCGAGAGAATTTATCTAGTTGAAGTTGGGATGATTCTGCAACGTTACATGGCTGACGGACTGCGAATAGCCATTATGCTCCCTAGGTGGCTTGGGGAGTTATTAATATTGCCTACCCAAGACACGAGGCTAATGACCAATGTAGTCGATGCCGATGACACCAAGCGAAAAAAAGTGGAGGATAGACCACTTGTTTGCATTTCTTATCTTCTCTCTCTCTCTCTCTCTCTTTGAGTGAGTGATCACTCAACTATAATTTTTTGGATTCTGGTGTGTTTTGCAACGGAAGATTCAGAGAAATACGGAAATATATTTCTCATTCACCAGTCGATGATGAATTTTGGCTTCACAACAGCCGCCCGAGGAAAACCTTGTGTATCTATGTTAAGCAAAGTTTGAGCAAGAAAGAACAAATTCCCTGGCTTGTACTTGTAGTAGCAAACGGTTCGTCTGCTCTTACCGCGAACATCTTCAGTGGTGTCGACGTTGGCTGCGAGGACGAAGGTAATACCTCCTAGTCTTAGCAACAACTGACTTAGTCACTGCTGAGGGTCGTCGCGTCACTGAAACCTCGAGATACTAACGCCGTCCTCGCAGTCAACGCCAACACCACTGAAGATATCTGCCGTAGTAGCAGACGAAACGTATGGTACTACAAGTTCTTCTTGACCCAGGCCTGCCAGACCGGATTTTATTTTCTATAATCGTTATCCTGGCTGGCATAAGCCCATCTGAATCGACCATAGTAGCATTCACCAAGAGGACTAAAATGGAGGGTCTCGGACCTCTGAAACTTCGAGATGAAGAAATACAAGTGTCGGCGAAGGTTAAATATCTGGGGGTAATTTTAGATTCCAAACTGACCTGGAACCAACACTTGGAAAGGATAAAAAGGGAAGCGGAGGTAGCACTGACGCTTGCCAGACGCACTACTTCAATATAGTAGGGATCGGCTCAGAATAATTACAGGATTACTGACCGGTCATTGTCCGCTTATAGGACACCAGAATAAAATAGAGCTGTACAACGGAGACCTCAGCTGCAGATTATGCAACGAAGGGATAGAAACAGCTCTACAAATCTTATGCGAATGTGAGGCACTGTGTCACAGGAGGCAGGCAATATGTGGACGTACGAAATTACGCCCAGAAGAATATGACGAACATCCAACACGGAACCTGTACAAACTAGTACAGGGAACGAGACTGATGGAATGGTTGTCATGAGAAGAGCAAAGCCCAAGAGGCTGCAGTGTTTTCTGGAGAGTTGGACTAAATGGATAAGTCAGACAGCTCCCAAGGGACCAAAAAAATCCTGGCTGGGGAAGCCTTTTTGGTTTCTTTGTTGATTTTACTTTCACTGAATAGCTGCGTTGGTTGGAGTGGTATCAAGAATATTTTGTTTTTAGGCTCTGTGCCTATCAGTTGAAGGTGTTCTTTTGGAAATATCATATTTGAGTGAAAGTTCTTATTCAGAATAATATATTATGTACTACGTGCTTCATTCACGTTTTGTATTTCAAATTTTCATAAAGATGTTATGCCTTGATAATTGTTCTAAATCTGATATTAACCTCGAACAGACCGCATATTGGATCATGGCTAGAACGCTTTTGGACGCTGGTGTCATTTTGTTGCCTGCTTGCAATAGAAGCTGCAGTGAGAGAGATGGAAGACGATTGAGTTTTCTGTCTCATAGATGAGGTCCTAACAAGGAGATTTGTCGTCGTCTCCAACAGTCTTTTTATTGGAAAAAATTAAGAATCCAATATATTGTTTTGCTGACACATCTTTACCGGCAGCAGCAGGCAAAGAGGATCTAAAAGTGATTACAAATTGGGGTGAAAGTAACCATGTTCAATTCAATGCCACAAAAACCCAGGTAAGACAACTGCGGTTTCTGATTCGATAAGTTTGTTGGGGGTTAAAATGGAATTTCAAAGGCTGCTCCTCACAAGCTTGGAACAGAACCAGAAAACTGTACACACCTCAGCAACTTTTGATGCTTTATAAAGCTCAGATCCTGACCTTCTTTGTTCTGATGTAAGAAGCTCTGCCGCTAAGCATACCCTGAAGCTACTACATTCCATCCAGAAACGAGCCATCCGCCTGATTGCAGACGCGAAACTTGCAACTTTGATAGTCTGGAACATCGAAGAATGGTTCTATAGATACTTTCATGGGTTGTGTTCAAGTGACTTGGCACATTTGATTCCACCAAGGGCGGTACATATCAGAAATACGCGACGGACTGTGGCTGCTCATCGTTTTGAGATTCAACTCAGTACACCTCGAACTTCACTGTTTAAGAATTCTTTCATTTTTAGAACTGCGTTTAAAAAAATACTTGTGTGTAATATCAATATTATCTTCCAGGTATAAATGTTCTTCGAATTATAAACGAACCCACAGCGGCGGCTTTGGCTTACGGTCTCGACAAAAACTTGACAGGAGAAAAAATCGTGTTGATCTTCGACTTAGGTGGCGGCACTTTCGATGTGTCCATCCTAGCCATTTCTGAAGGGTCTCTTTTCGAAGTAAAATCAACAGCTGGCGATACGCATTTGGGAGGAGAAGATTTCGACAACCGTTTGGTTAACCATTTCGCGGAGGAATTCAAGAGAAAATTCAGGAAGGATCTAACGAAAAATCCAAGGGCGTTGAGAAGGCTGAGGACTGCTGCCGAGAGGTAAGTTTCTTTAGACTTAAAAGCTAGGGCTGGCCGTATAATTTTAATTTTTGGTGCCCCGGACAGAACATAAACTTGACCGTCCTCCAGAAATTTTACTGAATGTCACATATGCTCTCATATAGTAAAAACTTCTGAAACATCAAATATATTATCATAATGTAATATCACCATCTGAAAACTCCATCTGCAGAAAACTAAATCCATGGATGTCAAAGATAAACGTGGCTGTTCGGTCATCAACCCCATAGATGTCGGTTTCATTGTGATCACTTGTGCTTTGTTTTTGGGCTTAGCTTTCATGAAACTAATGCATTGGTTTTATTTTTATAGAGCTAAAAGGACCTTGAGCTCTAGCACCGAAGCCACCTTGGAAATCGATGCTCTTTACGAAGGTATCGACTTCTACACAAAAATATCAAGAGCCCGATTCGAAGAACTGAACTCGGACCTCTTCAAATCCACCTTGCAACCCGTAGAAAAGGCCCTGAACGACGCCCAAATCTCCAAGAGTAACATCAACGACGTCGTCCTAGTCGGAGGATCGACCCGCATCCCCAAAATCCAGTCCCTCCTGCAGAACTATTTCAACGGAAAGAGCTTGAATCTGAGCATCAACCCGGACGAAGCGGTCGCCTATGGTGCCGCTGTCCAAGCCGCCATCCTCAGCGGCGATACCAGCTCCAAGATTCAGGATGTTCTGCTGGTGGACGTCACTCCGTTATCTCTGGGGATCGAGACAGCGGGAGGTGTGATGTCGAAGATAATTGACAGGAACACGAGGATTCCTTGCAAGCAGAGCCAAACGTTCACGACATATTCCGATAAGCAACCCGCAGTTACGATTCAGGTGTTTGAGGGGGAAAGGGCTATGACGAAGGATAATAATTTGCTGGGTAAGTTGTATTAATGACTTTTAGTGGTGGGAAAGTAAGTATTCTCCTTATTTATACTACTTGGGAGCCATTTAAAGTACTCAAGCAACCTCATGAACCTTTGGCGTTCATCCCACAATCTTTGATTGGGATGCTTGTTGTATTTTTCTGAACATGATTTCAATTGTCCATGAACTGCTTGTCTTTCAATGCATCACATTGGCATAATATATGACATGCTTTTTCTGTTAACTGTTCAGGTATTCTCCAAACAAGCAATATCCAGTGAGTAACCTTGTAAATATTTTCAGCCATTTGCTGCTGTGTTGAAGTAGTGATTTTTTCAGACCTTTTAAAGATTTTCCAGAACGTAACTCAATGTCCATATGAAAGTAGTTGTATAGTGAGCACTTTTTCTTCCAGTTTGTATCTGAAAGTAACTTCTAGGCATGGTCTACACACATCTTGGTAAAGAGTTTATTTCTAAATCAACCACATTATTCCCTCCCTGTGCCTGTTCTAGGCACAGGAAGTGTTTCCTTTTCCTTCCTGCTCGGTTCCAAGAGCAACCGAGCAGGAAGAACGTGGGGAAATAGTACGTGGCATCCTGGCTTACCGTAGTGTACGAAGGACAGGCAACGTCCCGTTCAATTGGTAGATGAAGTAACCTGCATCATATTGATGTTGAAGGAATAATCTGCAACAAGGAACCACAGATCTTGTCGTTGGAAGAACAAAGTTGCTAAAATTAATATATTTGTCGCACCGAATTTTGAGTAGTGAAATGTACTAGTGAAGAACCGAATCAGCTTGAAGTAATTACCCATCTCGCAGTGCTATATTCTTGTATCTTCTCGCAATATGTTTATGCTTATCTTTGAATAGAAATTATTATATTTCAGAGGTGTAACCAAAAATTTCTTTTTCAGGAACCTTCGACTTGTGTGGCATCCCTCCTGCACCACGTGGCGTTCCCAAGATTGACGTAACTTTCGATCTCGATGCTAACGGAATTCTAAATGTATCCGCTTTGGAATCCGGCACAGGAAAAAGTAAACAAATCACCATCAAGAACGACAAAGGCCGGCTTTCTCAAAAAGATATACAGCGCATGCTTGCCGAAGCAGAACAGTACAGAGACGAGGACGAGAGGCAGAGAGAACGGGTTGCTAGCAGAAACAGCCTGGAGAGCTACGTGTTCAACGTCAAGCAGGCCTTGGACGAAGGTGGGAGCAAGCTGAGCAGCGAAGATAGAAGACGAGCTCAGAACGAATGCGACAACTGCATGCGCTGGTTGGACAACAATCTGATGGCCGAGAAAGACGAATTCGAGTATAAGCTGAAGGAGTTAACCAAAGTTTGTGGGCCTATAATGACCAAGATGCACCAGGGACATCGGAGTGAGAACAGAGCCGGTGATCAGGATGGAGGTCCGACTATTGAAGAAGTTGATTAGGGAGCTGATTTTTAGAAGACATCTACGTAGATCGACCGGTGATTCTTTGTGGTTCAAAATGTTTAGTTTACCGCCTTTTTTATTTTCATATAAAGTCACTGCAAATGCTCAAATGTCCATTTTCTTTCCACAATTGTAGTTTGTTTATTGTATACACTCATTAAAAATAGCTGTGTCTCTAGTACACATCATTTCTGATTGTTATTTGTATTTTCACATCTTCGTTATTTTAACGATATTTAACTTCAATGCACTGATCATAAAAACAACTGTGTTTTAGTTATTTTGAGAAATTGAAAACCTGCTTACTACATATTTTCATGTTTGTACAGGTTCTTTGTTAGATGGTTGTCATGTCAAATTGAACTTGTAGTACCCCGTTTCGTCAGTAATGCGACATACATCATCAGTGGTATGTGCATCGTCTGCGAAGTGAAGGCTATATCTTTAAGTATCAGCAACGAAGACGTTGTTTTCTCCAATCGTGATACCGGCAGTTGAAGCTTATATTATTATATATTATTTGGGTTGAACATACATTGATTATCTCCTGAGATCCAGTGCATCACATCCGCATGAAACATGTCGAGCTGTCTCTGACCCAATGTTGTATCGCTTGCAACTAGTGTCTTCTTCATAGTATCTATTTTGTTCAATGGGTAGAAATGTAATGATTCTGATCTTATCCCTGCGGTGTTGAATCACTTGGGTGCATTACGGTTCCCATGTGAGAAGTTCGATGTTCTCTCGCGGAATTATGAATAACACTGTTATAGATATAACTGACTTTGCTTTTATTATGGCATAATAATTATTCATGTCCGCATAATAACAAATGGCATACCTCAATGGTCGTAGATGCCCTTTTCTATATATTCAACATGGCGGCACTATAATACCTATGGTTTTTAAATGAAAATTTGAGAATTGAAAATTTTCACGTACCTAGACTCCAACGATGAAGCGTACCTCTTGTACTACATTATTATTTTTTTCTTTCAAGGACAAAACACACACATAAACGCAGTTCTCCAAATGGAAGATATCTTGAACAATGAAGTTCGAGGTGTACTGAGATGAACCTCAAATAGATGAGCAGCCACAGTTCGACGCGTATTTCTGATATGTATCGCTCTTGGTGGAATAAAATGTGCCAAGTCACTTGAACACTTTCTG
>WOGP01011165.1:0-10047 GCA_015342065.1 Leptinotarsa undecemlineata
TTCAAAAAGCGAACAAAAAAGTTCAATTTCAACACCCCGTATCTCCGAAACGAAGCATTTTCGGACACAAGTTGATTCAGACTTTTTATCTTAAAATTTTCTCAGGAATACGCCACTTGAATATTTTAACTTACTCATACAACACCCTGTATAGTATAATATAGTATAAGTTTAGTATAAGCTTAAGTGTCCGGAGATTAGGTGAAAATGATTCGATGTTTTCAAACCATTCCTTTGCTTACAACCACAAGTTCCCGAATTCAAACGATTCGAAAATTTTGCAGTATGCAAGGAAGGGTTGCAAACTCAATTATTTGGAATCCATGGAAATTCATAAGCATAAACATTGCGAGTGTAACCTGTTAAATGTACAAATCAACCTAGTTATGTATTAGGGCTAATGAAATGTAATTTACAAATGAAAGTGGTAAAAAACATAGAAATTTTCAATTCCCATTTTTCATGATGATTTCTCACCACGTGGTACCGCTACATCCATCAATTTATCGAAAATAATACGTATTTCACTGGTGAAAACAGGTCATACCAAACCAATAAATCAATGAATATAACCTAAAACTTATTTTATAGGTACTGATTTCAATGAAAATGAATATGTGTGGATAAATTAAATTTTGATTCTGCTAATTAGGTTGCATAATTAGGAACCAGAGTAATATTTCTATTTGTTTCTTTTTCAGAATGGGTTGAATTTCAAAATTAACATATTGTCACAGCAGTTTCAACGTGAGTTACCATCATCTGGATTTGTCTTCTCCTAATGATGCCAACCTGATTAGCAAATTTGCGACGAAAGGAAGTGCCCCTATTCTGGTGTGGAAAAAGTATTTCCATCAGATTCAATATGAATCTTGCTACACTGAAGAACCCTTTACCAACTCGTGGTTTCAAGGATCTGTTTGAGCTCAATCAACAATGAAAAAAAAACAATATTCAACTCACTCATTTCGGTATTTCTGAGCATTATATTTATTCTTAGCAGTATTTAAAAATACGGCATCTTCATCAACTGTCACACTAGAATTTTGGGAGAAACTACTGTTTTCTTCTTCGTAGGTAATTATATGATATGAACATTCAAAATCTGTAACATCTCTTCTTGGTATGAATCGGTCCGGAAACCCTCTTGGTTTCAAGTGCATCTAGAAAAATGAATACATAGTTTTCACAAATGAAGATTGTAACTGAAAATAATTTTATAAGAAACATTCATATTCAACATGAAATGTTTGTTCGGATTATAGAAGGCCTAAATGTAATGATACCTACAATACAAAAATGATACGATCTGATCTTGAAATCATATTGGCCTCAAAAAGGCAGAAATCTTAACCGGACAGATGCTATTCAGGGCACAAGATCACTGAAAATGGCCTACTTGTGGAGAGTTGTTATTGGTTAACGGTGTAGGCACTTCTAGTACAGGGCCTGACTAGCAAACTCGTCTGAGACGCATTATAATAATAAAGAAGGCTAATAAACTTGGTTCAGTTTTCAACTCTGAAGAGAAGATCACAACTCTGTGACCGAGTTGGAAATCGTCAAGCATGAAAGCCGCAGAAACTCCTTAACTCCTGAAGCAAAACAAAGGAGAGCTGATGCAAGAGTACTTCTTCAAAAGCATTGTTGACCAGCATGAGCTGGTTGGCAACCTGAAAAAGATATCTTGGCTGGAAAAATGCTGGCTGCACAAATGCAGAAGGCTGTCATTCTTGGCACAATGATCATTTTACTAACATTGTTATGATATAAATGATATTGATATCGAGATTATATCTTCGTATCCCACAGACTCTATCCAGATGGCTGTGCTGCTAATTGTAGTCCTTGGTAGAATGATGCCCTTTCTACTTCCGAATCTCCTTATCATGTCGGCTTGCTGCACTGAGGCAACGGTACTCGATGGAGCCTTTATAGTCGTTTAGAGTTTGGATATCCTTCTCTGTATGGTTCGCGACTAGGAATTGGAGCAACATTTTTCTTCAGGGCAGCTTCCCAAGCAGCTGGTGGATTCGGTTTAGTTTTCTGACACTAAATGAGGTGATCAGAACTTTATCACCTAGTTGGAACTCGTTCAGAAAAGGCCCATATGGAAGCCACAAAGATCACTCCAATGCGTGGAGTCTTCTTCAATAACATTGTAGACTTCGACTTATAAAAGCGCCTGGTCTCCACTTTTCCCAGGTCGAGTGAGTTGAAGTCGGAAACTGAGAGATTCATCATGGCCTGCCAGGAGTGTGGCATCAACACCTCAGTCTACCGCAGTCGCGTGATGGATAAAGAGGTTCCTCACACAAGGTGCTGAGTCTGTCGTGATGCGTTTGAGATAACTTTGTTATTTTATAGCCTAAACGATATAAAATTGAATTATTCTTCATTTCATTTGAAGATTTTTTATAGCTAACCTAAATATTTTTTCAGATATTGGCTTTTTCAGAAAGTAGTTCTTATTTCAATGCATTATTTGAATCAAAATAGCTTTGTAACAACATTCATTTGATTTGTCGTTGATAGTTGTTACACTTCACTTCATCGAAAATATTTACTGTTCACTAAAATGAAGTTATCATTTACATTCATATTCTGACAGTAATTCGTTTATTAACACACTCTACAATGTTTTCTCTACAATTTTGAAACAAAATACCAAACGTATTCAATTCAAAGTAGGTACTCGAAATGACGACCATCCTGTTGAATGCAAAGATACACACTCTTTATGAAAGACTGTTCAACATTTAATAACATTTGAGGCGTCACTCATCGAAAAGTTTTCTTTATTCTCTCCTTCATATTTTCCAGTATGGTTGGAGATGTCTACAAGTATCTACATAGGAAAAAATCAAGACAAGTCAAAACTGGTCTGATATTCAGTGGCACTTCCACCAGAAGCTCAGGCAGATCATGTTGTAAAAATGTTAAAGTTTTTGCTCATTGATTTTTTATTTATAAAAACGACAAAAATTGTCAGTACCACAATGAACATCATTGTTCAGTTAGAATATTCTCATTTAGTTTTCAGTTTCACTAGTAGAAAAATACCACGTCAACAATCTCTAAAATGGACAATTCTCGTCCATTGGAAGAAAAAGAGAAATGATTTTTATTTACGGTGCGACGCGTAACTTTCACGAGAACGAAAGGATTTTCAACGAACATTTTCCGAATCGTTCTATCTGTAGAAAATATTTGAGGGAAATTGTATCCAAATTCACAAAATTGCCGTTATTGGAGTGACATCAACCCTTACGTTTTCCAGGAAACAAGGACCCAATTCACAGAAAAAATCAACGTATGGGCAAGAATATTGGGAAACCATATTGTAGGACCTCTATTTATTGATCAGAATTCAACAGAGGAACTGTATTTGAATATGCTGGAAACTACTGTTGACCCTCTCATCACTGAAACCATCAAAGCGAATCCTAATGAATTCGGTATAGTTTTTCCATCTTGTTGTATTCCAACTAGATGGAGTACCACCACATTACTCCAGACAAGTAAAGAACTATTTAGAAACTACTATTCCCGGTCGTTGGATTGGCCGTCGAGGTCCTACAGAATGGCCAACCCACTCGCCAGATTTGACACCTTTGGACCTTTTCATGGGACTATTTGAAGCAAAAGGTGTACGAAACTGAACCTACTTCAGTATTGGATATACGGCAGAGAGTAATAAATAATTGTAGAGACATTGACGTTACTGTGTTCGAAAATTCTCAACGTGAAATATCAGATAGGCTGTTAATATGTAAAGCAACCATTTTGAGTACCTTCTGAACTGACTTCAAGCTCATCACCTCATATTATGTAGTTAAATGTCAACGTATTCAGGCTATTATTTAAAGTTCCGCCACTTTGTAGTAGTTGACTATATTGACCTTATATTCTAGGCTTGTGGAGCATTTGTCAGGGTTTTCAAAAAGATGTGTAACAAGACCCACTTTCCATTCAAATTTTTTCTCAGATGGCGTCCAGTCGCTATTTCGAAAATTTCATCTATCAATTTCACTTCAAAATAAAGAATTCATGCATTATTTTCATTATCCTAAATTTCAATTTTTTGCGTTGACCCGTGCAAAAAATGAAAGGGGTGCAGACATTAAAGAAATGAAACAGAGAAACTCCCAAAAAATGGTTTGGTTTACAGGGACCGTGTGGTATGGGTTGTCCCACCCTGTATGATATCGACGGTTGAGATATCGTCATCGAGTCGTTAATAGGTGTTCCATTGAAGTAATTGAACAACTCATTCAAGAATCATTGTATGTAAGCAAGTGACCAGAACATTATAAATAAATTCACTTTGTTCGAAAATAATTTGAACTCTTTTGAATTAGAGTGAACGTGACTAAATGATATGAGTGAAGTGATATAATATGAGAGTTTTAGATATTCTCAATATAAAATCAGAGAAATGTTTATTTGAAAGTATAGTACGATGAAATGAAAATATACAACTAAAAACTTAGTTACTTACAGAATAACGATGCATGTGGTGAAATGTCTATATCTACTTCACACTCACATAAATAACGTTAGGATTCATACGTGTTTTTTTGCATTTCAGTTTTTTAGAACAAACGTTCAGAGACGGTTTCAGTAAACATCCACCATTCAGTTCGAAGCGATTGAAAACTTTTCTCTGAATAATATAACACTCTGAATACAAGTAAATTGAGGGCTGTAGCCATTACTACGTGGTAGAAAATCATTATACAGAGAATATAATTGAAATTTTTTTACCTTTTCTCGACTTTCATTTGTAAATAACGTTACTGAAGTTTGATGTTGAATTAGATTAGGTCCAAAGTGAGTGGATCTATTCGACCCCCCACAGCAACCCACACAGATTTATGGTGGCTCACACCTATTCACATTCGACCAAATAAACCCATCTTCTCAACGAAGCCAATTTATTTGTATGGTGAGTGGTCTTTCAGATCAGATGGTAATAGTACGGCTCTGTCGAACTCTACTGTTTCATCATTCTTCTTCAGAAAAAACAATGTGGAAGTAGCATTCAGACCACATGCCAGGTTATCTCAATTCCTTTTCAATGCCAAAGATAAGGTCGACAAGTTAGAAAAATTGGGAGTTTGTAAGCTTAAGTGTCCGGAATGTAATAGTGTTTATGTGGGACAATGCGGACGAAATTTCCAAAAACGGTATGCTGAACATGAACATTTCCGAAACACTCTTTCACCTAGAATGATGTGAAAAATCAATTTTTTCAAATAAGATATCGATAGTTATTGATGGAGAACTATTTTTAAATAGGACACTCTATACTCTAGTATATTTCAATAAAGTTCGAAAGTACCTTTCAAAAAATTTGGCACACTTGATGTTTTGCTGGAGTCATATTTGAAATACAGACCTTTTAGTTTTTTCATATAGACTTTGAAACGCACACTTCAAACAAGTAGGTTTTGGATGATGTGGCGATAGAATAGAATGCAAATCTCTATTGGTAGCTGTCAAACTTCGAATAAGGCAGTAAATAGGCTCTTTAATTAGTGATTTTTGTTCAATTTCGAAACTCATTTGCAATGAAGTATGAGGATTATGGAAAATGGAACATGAGAGTCTATTTTGTACAACTCATCAAAAATACAGAAGCAGTAAGCAATTTGTATCACGAGAAGTATACAGAGAGAAAACAACCTTTTAGGGATATTTTCTCAAGATTACGACACCTCGAAACAGTAACGCAAAATTTGAAAATATCAGTAAGCCTACCAAGAACTAACATTGGGAGGATTTGAAAAAAAACACAACTTCAAGCCATTCAGGACCAGAATAGTTCATCAACTCAGATCAGGAGAGTTTAAACGCCACATGGCTTCTTGCCAGTGGTTCCGGGAAAGTTGTGAAGTGCGTGATTTTTTGTTAAATTGTTTTTGGACAGACGAAGCTTATATGAACTGTGCCGGAATTATCAACCACTACAATTCTTATACGTGGGCACAACAAAATCTTCATTCTCTCGTGGAGTAGAGAAGTCAAGGAAGATTTGGATTTAGTATATGGGCAGGTGTTTTCAAAAATAGAGCTATTGGCATGTTCATCAATAGTGGCACTCTCATATACCAGAGAAATTTTAAGGCAAAATATTGAACCATTATTGATGAATTGCCACCAATGGAGTTCAGAAAAGACGGAGCTTTGCCTCAAAACACTGCAATTGATTGTTTTAACGAGATTTTTGCTGATAATTGTATAGCAAAGCAAGTTCCCAACCGTTGGCCGGCCAAGTCACCGGACCTTACGTCTATGGACTTTCACCTCTGGAAAAGGTTGAGAAATTTTATTTTTAAACTGCCAACCAATTCTAGATACAATTAGAAGCAGCAGCGATGCAAAGTTCGCTCACTCCTATGGAACTAATTAATTAGTCAAAAAAACGTTCAGAAAAGGTTTCGCCTGTGTGTAGGAGAAGCTGGGTTACATTTCCAACACTACCTCTGAAAACATGTATCTCATTGTTAATTCTTTATCATTATCATTGCTAAAGTTTCATTTTTTAGTAGTAAATATAGTATAAATTGTTATCAGTTTCATTGGAACTCTGCGTTTCAATTACTTGATCGAAGTGTGCGTTTCAAAGTCAACATAAAAAAACTTCGAAGCTCTTTATTTCAAAGATGACTAGCAAAACATCAAATGTTCTACATTTCTGAAAAGATAATTGGGAAAAACAGGGTGTCTCATTGAAAAATAGTTCTCCATCAATATTGTTATCCCATTTGGAAAAATAAGTTTTTTACGTCATAGAATTCTACGTAAAAAGTGTTTCGAAAATGTTTTCATAGAAACAAAAAACTTTTGACAAGAAAAATGTTACGGCGGCTTTTCAAAAATGCACATTCGAGCCACTTTTGTGGAAAACGATTCTCAAATCGTTTCGTTCTTCCTTCGACAGAATTTTCTCATCTTAATTGGAACTGAAGGATATTTTACTGAAATGACTGCTTGGCTCCTAGGCTACACTAGTATGATTGATCAGTATGTTCTCACTAGTTCTAAGTAATTGAAAGGGATGAGGTACGTTTGAGCTGCTTATTTTCCGGACCAGAGACCAATCAACTTGTTCATTGCAGAGACATCCGGTTCTCGTTAATATTGAATTTGTGGTAGTGTTAGACTGAAATTTCTCTTTGTATTGATCAGATTAAAGTTCAAACTTCTTTTATCTTTCCGCGAAATTACTGTACAGTTCAGCAATAACTGGAGACGATTTTCCACCCACTGAATCCTTTCAGAGCGACATCCAGTGGAATATTCTTTTATTTTCGCATTTATATTGAAAATTTCTGAAGATAAACGCGCACTTCTATACATTCTATACTGAATATCGTAGAATAGGGAACTTTGTATAAACGAGAAAAGTATCTCATAGAGATCTTTTCATGGTGTTTTCTTAGGATTTCCACCTTCCATAATCTGAAAAAAATGAAATTTTGACGAAGAACATTATATAGCCCCAGAAATTATAGAAATTATAGAATAGAAAACATATTATGCTAGAACTTTTTACAAACAAACCTAGTAAAACAGAAGAAAAACAAAAAAAGTGAAAGATCTTCTGCTCCATCTAGTAAAATATAAGAAATCGTTGAAGGGGAAAACGAAATGATCTGATAACTAACTATGGTTGAATACTTTAGTTATTCTTAACAATCGCTGATCTTCTCTACTATAAATAAAAATATTTTTACACGTTGAACACTGTTTGTTGGACACCATTGTTACAGATGAAAATTCTGTTTGTCATGTACAACATATCGAAATAAAAGTCAAATGTAATAATGATGAGGTTATTATCTGTTTCAAAGTAAAAAATGCAACACAAAAATACCTCCCAGAAACGAGTATTTGAAAGAGCCCTTTTTGTTACTTTCACTTATCAACTGAGTTAGATTTTTTTCAGGTACAAATAAACAGAAATATTACAGGCGTAAAATGTTTAAATTTTAGATTTTGATGCTATGATGGTAATAAGAATGTTTTTAAATATCTACATAATTAATGATGATAAATAAAATATTAATTTAAATAAATAATATTTTGTTCAATAAACCAAAACTTACCACATCGAATGTAACTTTGTTGAAGAGCATTCACTGAGAGCTTTTAGATATCACAAGTAGGGGGTTGTCATTCAAGAATATAAAGTTAGGGTGGTTGGGGGTAACAGGGTGAAAACAAGTTAGCTATCAGGTCATTTTGTTTCATCATTATGCAAGTTATTTTTCAGCGATTTCTTATATTTCAATTGGTTGCTCATATACTGCCTGTTAGTTTTCAAATTGTCATCTTGTATAATAATTTCCTGCAAATGAGTTACTGAATAGAACTGGCCGATACGTCATGAAAATCAATATCAAAACTTATTAATACAGTTTATTGTATGATTTTCACTATGAAAGGTTTTACAAAAACCGCGACTCGTCTGAAAAACATTTTCGAAGTACTTTTTCACATACGAAAGTAAAAAATGAAAAATAAATATAAATAAACTAAAAAACATGCTTTCGAAGAACATCGAACTAAAGGGTTAAAAATATTTTTTTTAATAAGTTTTAAATAATAACGAACGAAAAATACTAGTTTTATTATGAAAAAAGCTTTGTGCTAAAGATATTTTTGAAATACAGACCTTTATGTTTTTTTTGTTTCGACTTTGAAATGCACACTTTGATTAAGTAGGCTTTACAATATGCGGCAATGAAACGGAATGCAAATCTTCACTGGTAGCCGTCAAATTTTTATTGAAGCAGTAAGGATGTAAATCAATTAGTGGTTTTCATTTTATTTTCGAACACATTCGCCAGGAAGTATGATAATTATGAAAAATGTTATATGATAGTCTGTTTTATACAAACCTTTTAGAGACATTTTCTTAAGATTACGACACATGAGACCAGTAACGCAAAATATGAAAATATCAAGAGGCCTACCAAGAAGTAACATTAAGAGGATTAAAAAAAAACAAATTCAAACCATTCAGGACCGAAAGAGTTCATCAGCAGTGCCGGAATTTTCAACCGCTACAATTCTCTTACTTGAACTCATTTCATTTTGGAGCATAGTCAGGGAAGATTTGGATCAAGTGTGTGTGTGCAGGTGTTTTCAGGGGTAGAATTATCGGCTAGTTTAGTATACATATAGCAAATCACATCTCAGAAGTATTTAGAAATTTTAAAGCAAAACATTGAAACCCTTGTTGATGGATTGCGATTAATAGAGCGCAGAAAAATATATTTTCAACAAGACGGAGCTTCGCCTCACAACACTGCAATTATTGTTTAGGCTGTAAATTTTTGTAATAATAAGATAGCCAACCAAGGACCCAACCGTTAGCCGGCCGGTTCACGGGAACTATCGTATATAGACTTTTACCTCCGGGGAAGGTTGAAAGATCTCATTTTCAATTTGCCGGTCAATTTAAAATACGAATTTGAAGCGGCATTGATGCGAAGTTTTCCTCCTGTCACTCTTATTGAACTGATTACTTCGGCAAAAAACGTTCAGAAAAGGTGTCGCCTGTGTGGACGAGAAGCTGGTAGACATTTCGAATATATTTTCTGAAAAAAATTACTTCATTGTCTGCTCTTCACCTTCTCTATTATTATAATTGTTGGTTTCATTTATTAGTAAACAAGTAAACAAAAACAAGAATAGCAAAGGTATAGACCATATTTCTGTGAAAATTTTTGAAAATCTACCTTATTCAACCTTAGTGGTTTTATCACAACTCATAAATCAGTCTTTTGAATCTGGTGGTTCCCATCGTTTCTGAAGACATCTCTGATAATCCCTTTGTATAAGGGTGGACCCACTGATAACCCTTCCAACTTTCGGCCTATAGCACTAATTCCTACCCTTGCTAAACTCATAGAAAATCTAGTGAAAAGCAGAATTTTATGTTTTTGCAATGATAATAACATCCTTACTTCTCGCCAATTTGGATTCCAAGCAAATAAGGGTACTAGTGATGCTATGTTCTCTCTGTTAGAAACG
>WOGP01011166.1:0-10046 GCA_015342065.1 Leptinotarsa undecemlineata
AAAGTATATATGACAAACATTTACTTCCAAAAATTTCAAACAATGAATCTATATTATAACTGTTCGCAACTTTTCATCAAACAAATTAATTCATGTACCATTTTGAATCAAGTGTCATTTAAAATAGAACAAATTTTGGGAACAATCGTTTTTAATGTGTCGAACAAATGCATGAATAAATTAAATTCAAACAAATAAATTGTTAGTTAAATAAATTGAGGAATGAATATTTGTGACAATAAAAAATAAAACGGCGTTCCATAGTATTCTCTATGATCACAGTTATATTTCTAATAAATAATTAATAACATCGTATCTGAAACCTGAGAAGGAATTACTGGAATAATTTTTTTTCAAATTCAATTTCAATTTCATTTGCTTTACGAAGCATGGTTGAGACAGGACTCAGAGCAGTTATTTTTTTACTTGCCTTGGGTAGTTTTTAAAGAATTGGAACATCAAAATCTATAAGTTCCACTATGTTTATATTTATATAATATTGTTTTTTATCACCTTGTATAAAAACATTAACTGTGTTACATCCCTTCTGATATATAGAGATGATATTTTGAAATGCTGCCTCAAATCCACTGATCTGACTTTTGTGTAATCCGGCCAACAATGTTTTTCTTTATAGTATAGATATTTCAGTAATCTATTTTGTATTTTTTCGATTCTACTGAAATGCATCTGTGGTTGAGATTTCCAAATGAGCGAACCAAATTTTAATATTGGTCTTTCAAGTATGATATAAAAATACTTCATCGTGAATACGTTCACAAACGAATAGCTAGATTTGATAATGAATCCCATCATCTTGTTAGTCCTCTTACAAATTTCATCAAAATATTTCGAAAATGACAAAGTGTGATCATAATTAATCCCAAGATCTCTCACTTCGTTTTTACTGTTAAGGAAAGTATCACCAATTTTGTAACTAAATTCAACGGGTTTTTTTTCGCAACGAAAAGGTAACGATATTACATTTATCAATATTGAAGTATAATTTATTTTCAATGGTCCAATTATATATTCTATCAATGTATTTTTGTAGTGCAACACAATTTCTGACGGTTTGAATTTCTATAAAGCTTTTGAAATCATCTTCAAAAAGGATCCCTTTAGAAAAAATTAATGCCTGTGGGACACCCGAGTTGATTTCATAGGGATCAGAGTGACCATTGTATCCGACTACAAAGTTACGATTCTAGAGATAGTTACTGATTAAACCATGGTTGATACCAAATTTGTTAAATTTTAAAAGCAATATGTCATGATCAACTTTATCGAAAGCTTTCAAGAAATCTCTATAAATCGCTACAGTTATCCAAAGAAAAGGATTCGGACCAGTGAATATCTTTCTCATCATTCATTATGTAGGTAATTTTTAAATTGAATCTTTAATTTTTAAATAATAGCAAAATAACACTACAGAAGAACTTAAAAATAAATTGAATGATACATGTAAGTAGAGAAATTAAAATTAAAGCATGTACAAAAAACAAAAAACCTTTTATTGATATAAAATAATATCTTATTCATCGTGTAAACGTAATGTAACGAGACATCAAAATATTGGAGAAACGATAAATTTTCATATATGATTTCGTCATTCTGCAAAAAGTTGTTTAGATGAAAACGGGAAGTCTTCTCACTAGATAGTTTCAATGAGCCATTTTTGAGTGACTTCTAAAGTAGATACTGGGATAGTTGTCAGTAACTCCTCCCAAACAATAATAATTCAGTGATTTGTATGAGGCTGAACAATATTCAAGTAGAGAGTCCTGATCTGTGATATACTTAACTTTTTTCTGAAAATTTTTTTATTTATTCTAAAGAGACCTGATTTTTTTCGCGACATGTTTGATATGCTTGTTTCGTTTCAGGTTTATTTTAAGTTGTGTATCTTTCTTATTTCGTATTCACTATTGGGTCTTTCAATTATTAGTATACGATCAGTAAATGATTCAAAGAAGTTTTAAGTTTGACATCTTCTCAAATATCTCTCTCATATATAATGGCGGCACCATCTGCAAAGCTGACTATATTATCTTCTGAACCCAGTTTGTACAAGCAGCAGATGTATATATTTAATTACTAATGACAATTTCAAATGAAGAGCGTTTCATCAGTTCGGACTTCTATTGTCTAAATGATATAAATTGATTTGAAATCCCTGAAAGAATCTGTAAAAAATTAAAAAGATTAGCTGGAAAAACAATTTTATTAAGTGAAAACCTGAAATTACAATGGAATAACATACAAGCAAAAATCAAAAACAAAAAATTGAACTATTCACCTGAGCTGAAAAATTAAAAAAATATATATTAACAAGAAATGAAAATTAAAAATATAAAACTAAAAGATTCCAAATCAAGTTACTTCACGATGTTTCGATTGTTAGAATCCACAATCGTCTTTGGGTGATAACATCCGTTGTTGCTTGTATTTTTTCAGTTTTTGCTCAATGAAATTGTTTTTTCAGCTGATCTTTTTGATTTTTTACAAATTCTTTCAGGGATTTCAAATCAATGTATATCATATCAGACAATTAAAGTCCGAACTGATAAAATGCATCACAAAACATTGTCAACCACCTTCAGATAAACGTCAAATGAAGAGGTTTAGATATTTGAGAGTAGTCGTTCGTAGAGGGACGATAGTTGAATAAAAGTTAAGAGAAATACAGAATGTTTAGACACAAACAAATGCATAAGTGATTTCGTATTTTCTCAAGGATACTACAAAAAATCCTTGAAACGCTTTCAGAGCGGTGCCTGTGCGAAAGTAGTGATTCCTATTGGATTTGCATGGCTGGAGATTAAATCCATTTGGAAAAACGTTTTCAGAAAGTGTATTCAACATAAACGCAGTTCTCCATATGAAAGAGTTTTTAATTGTGAAGTTCGAGGTGTACTGAGTTGAACCTCAAAACGATGAGCAGCCATAGTCCATCGTGTATTTCTGATATGAACAGCTCTTAGTGGAATCATATGAGCCAAGTCACTTGAACACTTTCCGTGAAAGTATATATAGAAGAGAGACAGATCTCCAACCTTTCTTCGGTGTTCCAGTCTATCAGGGTTGCAAGTGATGTTCGCATCTCCAATCAGGCGGATGGCTTTTTTCTGGATTGAATCCAACAGCTTCAGGGTGTGTTTGGGGGCGGAGCTCCATATAGGAGAACAATACTCCGATCTAAGCTTTATAAAGCACCAAAAGTTGCTGAGGTGTGTACAGTTTTCTGGTTGGGAACAGTATTCTGAGCTTTTGAGAAGCAGACTTTGCAATTCCAGCGACATGATTGTACCAAGACACATTGGTGTCTATTTTAACCCTCAACCAACTTATTGAAATAGAAAAGGGAATTGTCTGACCAACATTATTATATCTAGTTCGGAACCGGACGATATGATATTGAGCTGTTTCAAAATTCACCTGACTAGACTAGTTTATACTTGAGGAAGCTATTGTACAGCGAAACACGTGTCGCGGTTTTTTTAAAACCCTTCATAGTGAAAATCATACAATAAACTGTATTCTTTAGTTTTTCAATATGGAATTTCATCAAGTATCGGCAAGTTCTATTTAATGACTAGACTTTGTCGAAAAGTAATTTCTGGAATTGTGGATTCAAGATTCTAGTATGGTAATAGTAGGTGGTGCCTTTCAAGGAAAATCTACTGTGGAGTGGGACGCAAATTGTGCATCTAGTAGATTGGCTGTTGGTGCTATTGAACCATCCGCTTGTGTTAGTGGTGGAATTGTGGATTTTGTTAAGTTCTGATTAACAGCTTCAGCTACCGACCAGAAGGATCTAGTCTAGTTTGGGATTGGCAAACAATTTTTTGCTAATTCTCTGATTGTGAAGTTCTTTGCTTTTATTGCGAGCTGTTGCGAGCATTAACAAACCTAGTTTGGTTTTCGGCAGTGGGATTTTTGCGCCATTGCCGGTAGGCGACATTTTTGAAGGCGACAGCTTGCTCGCAATTTCTGTTGAACTAACAACCTAATGGATTGAATGTAACAATGAATGAACCTACAACTGATTGTACTGAGTAGGTAAATAGTAAGAGTAGAATAAAAACCTGTGTATAGCATCGGGTCTCTGAATAACCTACCTAACCCAGGCATTGCAGGTATTTTTTTCAATTTCCCTCTCTCATCGCATATTGATTTTGTTGAACCCAGTATGGAGTATATTCTGCTCACTAAACATATCATGGATTACCTATCTGATTTTGAAGCAGCCAATCACAAAATTTCACCCATCCTGTCACCATCGTGAACATACTAATGTTGATGTAAATGATACTTGAATGCTCGATGTCATACTTTTTTCAGTTTTTGTTTGTATGGCAAAAAACTAATTTCAACACACGAAAAATACTGATGGACTGAATGTTACCGATTTGAATATATCTGAGCATACAACTCAATTTCGTTCCTTGGATGAACGTTCTCTAAATAATAACGTGAGAATGCATTATTTTGATGAGAATTGAATTCATACTCAACAAAAACCAAACTTTCATTGTCTGCTCATAAAGATATGTCACTTAATAAGTGTTTTATTTTCGACAAAAGACTTGATAAAAATAACTACAAAATATTATACATGGAACACTTGGCAAAAGTAAATGAAATTCACTTTCTTTGGTAATATTTGAATCAAATTCTTATTTGAGATCTAATTGTAAATGAATGGGCAATAAAATTAGTATCGCCTAACTCGACAAAAAGTCATATTTTTGAGCTGTACTTCATGACAAACATGAAAAGGAAATTTACCAACTTGTAACTGACCGAACCAGTTTGATTCCACAAGCGGTTCATGTCTGAAGACCAAATCAAACCATAAGAGTTCATCCCAGTACATTTCAAACCACACTTTTTGGGAACTCTTTGTTTATAGAATGACGTTTTCACAAATGAATATATTTTGCAACTGAAAATTTTTGAGATCAACATATGCTATTATTTCTGTGGATGCTTTCTGAAGTCTGAAAACAGCTAATTGATACATCTATACTGTGTTATAATTATAATCCCACTTATTAAGATTTTTTCTCAATTTCTACTTCTACTAAAACTGAAAGTCCAACATGTTAGACAAAATTAGGCAAAATAAGGTTTGAAGAATTACTATGAACGACAAGATACGTAGTAGGTGAAAGGCGTGTCGAGAAGAGTTTTGCAGTTCTTGTATGTGGAAGCAGAATATGCGTGGGTGTTCAACCTTTAATTTATTCAAAATAAAAAAAACAAATATAAAAATTGTTGAATGAATATTTTAAACAACAAATAATAATTGTAACTCTGTTCTGCCATCATAATATTGAGATGTGCTTTCGAGAGATCGTCCACGCACAATTAACGCGCAGTTTTGAAAATTCTACTGTTGAATCCATAACTATCCACTGGAATAATGCTAGGAATTGGCAAACGCGTACTTACGTGATATAGAACAGACATACCAGTACGTGTTTCACTTCGGAATTGGAGATAGTCCGCCATAAATTCGTATGAACCTTTATTCAGACACTCTCGAATTTGTCTCTAAACCTACCTATCGTAGAGTGTCCGGCACCGATATCTAAGGTCAAAGGTAAAGAAACGATTTTTTATACAATTTTTGCGAACATCTAGTTTCCTATGGGTTTCATGCTATCCGTATCCATTATAGATTTTGTAGAAGAATAGATTATCCTACAACTTCTGTTAAACTTTTTTCCATATTATATGACCTGGCAACATCATCAACATGATTTACATAAAATGATAATTCAATTATCTACGTATGGTTATATCAATTCAAAATTATCGTTCGATACTAGAAGTTTTCAATGCAATATTATTCCGGAAATGGAATCATTTTTGAATTTTTATTCAACTCCATTGATTCAACTCGAATGCGGTAAAGAAATATAATTGCTTTGATATTAGTTTCAGGGATCAAGTGAACAATACATTTTCAGCAGGAATGTTGGCATACATGGGAGTGATTATTCCAACGCAATGTATTGAATTGTACGTCTTAACTTCACAGTGAGTATTGATTTAGATTTTGGTCATATACATATAAATATGATATACATATAAATATACATGATAAAAGACATAGAATGTCTTTTATCATTACTGATACATATGTCGAACAAATATGGATTGGAAGTAAATTCACCTTTTCCTAGTTTTCTTAAAGATGTTTCGAGAATTCAGTGACCTTAATATGTGTATATCTAGATTTAGATTATTCACAAATTGCTTTTATTCAGATTCAGTAGGTCACTGACCTACTACTATCACGGAATAATTTTCATCATAAAGCTATTGGCACTATCATTTAAATTTAAACTACTTCTATTTGAAGAGTTTTAAGATGATTTTAAGAATGCAGACTATGTAGATTCAAATAATTATTTTGCCCTAATAAATAAGGAACTTCTATTCAATAACCTAGACATTCATAATATGGTTGAGAAAATTTACCAAATTATTGGAAACTCTCTTGCAAACTTCATTCCTAGGAAATAAAGTAAACCAACAACCTAACAACTTATCCGAAATAGTATACCAATGAGCTGAAAGTACTTATATCTGAGAAAAATAAAGCTCAGGAAAATTATAAATTAACTCGTTCAGATCAAGATTATCTAATATTTTCCAATCTAAGATCTGAATACCAAGATCTTATGAAGTTTTGTTATGATAATCCTACAGCAAATATTATTGGAATTATATTAACTAATTGAAAAAAACCTAGAAATCAAAATAATATGCATCTTGATGATTAAATAGCTCATGAAAACCTTCAATTTGATTCGAACGCATTGATCAATTGGTCACAAATAATGAAATGTCACTCAATATTGACAAGTGCTATTGTATTTCCTTTTCTAGGTCCAATAATTCTATTCAATTTGATCTTTAAATTGAAAATAGCCTTAAACGAGTTTTTGAAATTCGCGATTCAGTCATATTTGATCATCAAATAAATTTTACATATTGTATTGACTGCGTAATCAGTAAAACTTTTCAATTATTGGGTTTCATTACTAGGAATACTAAAAAACGATATGTTATGGCTTTCAGAACGTTGTATCTATCATTGATACATTCCGTTATTCAATACACCAGTATGGTTACCCTATTATCGAACTCACATCGATCGAATAGAAAGAGTATATGAAATAATTTCTGAGGAGTATAGCATTTAACATAAATCTTCGATATGGTGAATACCATATATGTTATGCAAAATTTGAATATTACCAGCTTAGAAAGTAGTAGTACAAAATCTGACTTGATCACTCTTTTTTTAAGATATTATCAGGGGAGATAGATTGTTCTTCATTGCTCCATTCAATTTATTCAAAAGTTCCAAACAGTTCAAAACTCTGAATTATCCCAAATTTCCTACCATCGCACAAATTATGGTTATCATAGTAACGTTGTCACGTTATGTTAGAAGGTAGTGAATATTGATATAAAGTTTTAGAATTTACTGGACAAACATCAAATTAATTCAAAACCAGTTTAAAAAACTATCATTATTATTGTTCGTCTATTACTGTAGTACTACCAAAGTGTTCATTTTTAGTTTACATTTAGTTTATAATTATGTATCTGTATTATATTTCATATGTGAAAAGGGGAATAACCTCGTAAAATTAAATAAAATAAAAAATAATATTTACAACAATGTTATAATTTGAGCGCAATAATTACTTTCATTCAATATAACGTTATCATGTTTCACTTAATACGGTCCAACCGATACATGATTCTAAGAAAATATTTGACGATTCACTGTCTTAGCTAGTTTCATAAATTTCTAGCTGCGGCGGTTGATCTTTCACTTCTCAGCTTTGTTGAACAATTAACTATTATAGTGTCGTCAACTCGTCAATTCATTGAACTATCCCTAGTGTTAAGTCTATACGTGAAATTTTTCATTGTTTTACTCTCAGGCATCCTGTCTTTGATTAACAACATCATGCTATCATTTTCCATTATGAGTGAAGGCAATATTATTTCATTTTGATTGAATAAACTTGTATTCTCATTTTCAAGGAGTTCTACAAAAGAAAGCATCAGAGCAATACTTTACGCGACAACAATGTTCTTTGAATTTTTCGTATGTTATTGCTTACCCGCTCAACATCTAGCAGATGAGGTTAGTGACGATAAATTTCAAGTAGTTTATTAAACTCTCACAACTTTTGCAACAGGTTGATAAGTTATCAGAAAATATTTTTTGCAGTAAGTGGTACAAATATCCCCAATATTCTAAAGATATTCTAATATTGGTGGGGAAATTTCAAATGAAAATGATGATCAGTGCCGGTGGATTTGCAAATATCGATCTCAAAACGGGTTTTGCAGTAAGTGTCTCTTTGAAATAATATATCTAGTCAACTTGTTTGTGAAAAAACAAAGGCATGGATGAAATATGAGTCATTTGTGATAGATATTTCAAATAAGTTACAGTTTTTTGTTAATTTCCACAAAAGAGTTCACAATGATATTACAGCACGTGTTCCTCTATAAGGTAGAGTTTTAAGCGTATTCAATACGTTTTTAATTTTGTTACAGAAACTCATCTAAAATATTTCATACTGAAGAATTTCTCTGAATATTGAACATACTCTTTGTTAACATTATCATTTCGTCGACTCGATAAAATGGAATGCTTTTATTGCCAACATTATTTAGAATATCCATTCAGAAATATCCAATCATATACTTTTGATATTTTGACAAAAATTTTCGAACTCATTTATCACTTATGTTTTTTGTAATCTGAAGTAGAATGTGTTTTATACAAACGTGTTTTCTAGGCATTAAAAACAATGGTATCTTACTGCATGTTTTTGAGAACTGTGGGCTATAATTCCGAAGCATGAGAATGTTGGATAATCTTCCGACGGGAAACCGATGAAGATGAACACGTAGGTTTTGGTTTCAATTTGAAATTATACTGTTCTCTCTTACTAGTACTCTTTCCACATACATTTCAATAAATGATGCACTTTTAATTCGCTTCGTTTCATTTTATCATCCACTTAGTGTACACAAACAAAATATATACATGGTTATAGAGTTTCTAATATGTTTCATTAAATGAAAATAATAGCGTTTTTCCAATACTTCCATGTATACTGGAAGTACCCTGTATATTTTCACATTTTTGACTAATTATTGAATATTTTTGAATAATTTTTGTGTGAGTTCATTCAATAGACACCATACCAAAAATGAACCGTTGTCGAGACATAGATTTTTTTCCAGCGAAAAACTAGGGATTCCTGTCACGAGTAATTCCCCTTGAAACTCAAAAGTTTTATAGAATACAATAATAATTTTTCATTGATTCATCAAAATACTTCACTCCATCGTCTTGTAGGAGTTACAGTAGTTGATTTATACCGATCCTAAGTCCTCCCCCACTCTCGTCCTTTACTAGGTAACCTTTGGATGACTTCAGCTTTGACCTTGAACTGTATCAAATAACCTTGTGAGGCTATGTTGAAGGTCATTGGTCACACTTTCCATTCAACCATGATCATCGTTAAGGTCATTCGAAATAAAATCCCTCACCCAACCCTCGTTTTTTCAGAATACACTCTTGGCCTTGAATGGATGCCACTCGACCTTGATCTAGGTGCGCGTTATATGACCTTGTTATTCGACTTCTCGTTACATGTCCTTGAGGCTTATAGAAAGCGCACTTTCGACTCCCCTTCCTTGTTGGTAATTCCTTTATGTACGTGGAGTGCATGCTTCCACACTCAATTCAGAAATATTCGAATAAGTAGTGTGTATTTGATGAATTCCAAGGTGACAGCAAATGTATATCAATCCAAGGAGGGAACATTACAATAGCTATGATAGCAATGTTACCTATCCAATAACGCCCTCGCCTTTATATTTAATGAAATTCGCTAAGAAATGGATGGTGAGCCAGTGGCTGTGGCAAAAGCACGGAAATTCATTACTACCAATAGGATGGGGATTTGATACGAAGAAGCAAGATATATTAG
>WOGP01011167.1:0-10046 GCA_015342065.1 Leptinotarsa undecemlineata
ATATAAGTACCCACTTTTTAGAAAGAAAAGAGAAATGAAAATTTCTATGTTTTATACCACTTTTTTCCCGAGGAAAAAAGTAATTTCATAAATAAAATGACCAACATTTTTCCCGTCACAGAAAAAAACAATTTCGTGTTTTAATTCCATAATGCTTCTTGATGTAGACCAGTAGCGTGGTCGTAGAGACAACGATGATGCAGAACGCAGTGGATGTTCAAATGAGGCAGTAACACCAGAAAACACTAAATTCACAAAACCGTTTTGAATAATCTAACAGATAAGTTGCGTGAGATAAGTTGACATTGTAAACATATCGGAAGAACATGTTGGCCCTGGATATTGTATGAGCATTTGACTATGCAAACTAAACATGGCCAAACACTGAGCAGTGTTTGGCCATGTTTGAACATGAATTTTGCATCGATATGTGACAATAGATGGAACATATCTTCAATCCAGAATCAAAAAGATTGTCATCTGAGTGAAGAACAACTGGTGAACCTTGCCGAAAGCGCCCCGTAAGCTCACCAATCCGCTGGAAAGTTTATGGCCTCGGTATTTTGGGATGTGCGTGCTGTAAAATAAAAGGAATCAATCAGTTTCAAAAATTAACGCTATACAAAGATGTGTAGATTATGCAAAGAAGTAACTTTCAGACACAAACTGGATAAAAAAGCCCTTTCGAAACAGCTTTTCTCACATAAATATTGAATTACACGGAAAAAAAAACTTTCGAATGAAATACTCTGATATGAACGCTAAATTATATGAAAAATATTTTTTTCTATTCCGTTTGGAAAATTAAATTATAATGGAATCGATTCAGGTATCATTCAACCGATTTCTACACAATATAATAAATGTAAAAAGTAAAATTTCACCTAAATTTTGTACAAAAAATAACTGAAGCATTCGATAGATCATAACAATGTTTAACTATATTTGTAGACCTAGCTAAGGCATTCGACACCGTTCATCACGACATACTATTAAAAAAAAAACATGGGTATGGTATACCTGACCCAACATACAATATTTTGGAAGACTATCTATCACGTAGGAAATAAAAGGTCAATGTTGATAATAGCCTGAGTGAACAATGAAATGTAGTTACTGAAAACGAGAGAACTCTATATCCACCAATGGTTAACTTGATGTAGACAAACAAATTTACACTTCAATCAATAAACAAAGAAAAACAAACAAGATTCGTTACTAGTTCAACCCCAAAAGTACCAACATTAAATAAAAGTCACACACAGAGATGTATTTTATATCATGGTCCAAAATTATTCAATATTCTGACAATTATCATAAGAAACAATTCCAATCTCAATACATTCAAAAAATCAATCAAAACATTCATTATTTTCAATACCGAACTTCTCGATTTATTCGGCTAAACATGAACGATGTTTAGCAAGCTCTTCATCATTCCCAATGTTCATCAATTCTGTAAATTAATTAATTGAAATGTGTGTATATAGATATAGATGTAAGACAGTTAATGACATATAATTGAATAAACTGAGTGGTAGATGGAAAGCGCAACACAAGTACTTTAGTTACTTAGGTGTATCCATCCTCACACTGAGGGTAATAAAACTGTATATATAAACAGTAAAAATGATGACCTATAAATAAATCTTGAAATCTTGAATGGAACACTATCATTCTCATTGGCAGATATGAACATAGCTGTTTCGATAGGGCTTTTTTTCAGTTTGTGTTTGAAAATTACTTCTTTGCATGATCTACACATCTTTGTATAGAGTTAATTTGTGAAATTGATCGCTTCCTTCCTTTCTGTGTCTTACATTTTTTATCAAGATGGAGTAGAAAGCCAAAACTTTTCTTTCCAAAAAATTGATCTCTCCAGATTTTTCAAACAGATTTTTAAAAATATACCTTTTCTAATTAAACAAGGCTCCTATGGCTGGGATTTAATTAAATAAGCGATTGAATGTTATTTACGTATTGCCATTGATGACATAGGTGGATTCAACTCATTCTGTTACAAAAAGTCGTAATTTTTTAAACGAATTGAGTGTTTTTCCTGATAATGTTATCCGTATTTGGTGCTAAAGAGCCGATACGCGAAACTTCGAGTATTTACCAGTGAGGATGACAGTGTTCCATGTGGGTAAAATGATACTTCTTTCATTCATTATATTGTGTAGAAATCCTGTGTGTATTTTTTTCATATAATTGAGCGTTTGTATAAAAGTATTTGTTTCGAAAGTATTTTTCTTTCGTGTTATTCAATGTTTATATAAAAATACCTTGTCCGAAAGCGCTTTTTCTTCCAGTTTGTGTTTGAAAGTTACTTCTTTACATGATCAACACATCTTTTTATACGGTTAACTTCTGAAATTGATTGCTTCCTTTTTTTCTCGGGAAGATTCCTACATTTTTTTATCAAGATGGAGAAGTAGAAAGCCAAAACCTTTCTTTCAGTTTTTGAATTATTTTTCAAATTTTCTTCTTAATTTTACTGAAACAAAGTGATAATATCAATGTTCGCGATTATTCGAAAATTCATCGGGAATAATTCAACCACTAGTGGTTATTATAAGTAGAAAAATGTCATAAACCTTTCAATTTTTTTTTCTTCAATATATTGTATAGTAACTACCACTCGCACTTGCAGAATCTCAAATAACCACTCAGTTCTGTAAGGTCACTGCCTTCACTAAAACTGAATTAATCTGGATACGTCAAAATATTTATTGGGAATTATTTCATTTGAAAAATCTTGTATCATCACTTTAATTTAATAATAACGACGAACTACGACAATAGTATTTGCTTCACTAGACGATGAGAGAGCACTACTAACTTTTTTAATGGGATGGGGGTCTGTGATACTTTTTTTGAAAGATATTCCAATTCTAGAAGTGGGGTAAACCATTCCTGAGTAATTAGCAGGTTCATTCTCTTCAATAATCTGTAGAAACAATAAAAATATCGTTATTTTGAGAAAAATGTGTTAAAACAATTTGAAATGAATGGGATATATTTTAAGGAGACATTGATTTTTGGAAAAAAAGGTTCTGGCTTTCTATTTCATCATTATCCAAAAGGAGGAAGAAGGCAAATAATTTCAGAATAAACTCTTCACAAAGATGTGGAGATCATGCAAAGAAGTAACTTTCAGACACAAACTGGAAGATATAAATATTGGATTACACGAAACAATTACTTTCATATGAACACTGAATTATACAGAAATACATTTTTCTATTCCGTTTTCACTGAATGGAATGGAATCAGATATTATTCACAGGATGGAAAGAGGTACAATTTTACAAGCATGGAACACTGTCATCCTCAATGGTGGACATCCGGTGTTTTGGAATGAAACATTTGCCTTATTGCCTCTTCAGCACCAATCTGGATAACATTGTTCAATTTGAAATAGTATGTTTTTAAAAGAGACTAATTTTTAGGAAGTAAAGGTTTAGGCTTTTCACTTCTTTATCGTCATACAAAGAAATGTGGGAATTTTCCAAAGGAAAGAAGAAAGCAATTAATGTCGATATAAACTTGTCATAAATATGTGTAGATCATGCAAAGAAGCAACTTTCAGATAGAAAATGAAAGAAACAACCATCTTCATATAAACATTGAATAATACAAAAAACACTATGAAAGTACACACGTTGAAAGTACCTTTCAGTCTATCCACAGCTCTAGCATAGGCTGTACTTGTATAAGGCAGTAAATTTGATAGAACTATTCCAAGAAGCAATCAACCAAACATATAAAAATAATACCCCCTCTTACAAAACACTTACATAAACCGGAAAATGATTTTAAAAAACAGAATACTAGAATACTCACTAAACAGACTGTTAATCCCTCGATTATACATAAAGGACAACAATTCAATCTATTGAAAACCTTTTTTCCACACCAGAGCAGCAATTCTGTCAGGTGTCAAAAATGAAATCTGGATAACATTATGAGAAAACACACACAGTTCATTGATAAATTACGATTTTTCATGTCACGGATTAAATTTGATCTATTTATGTCATCTTTGACATCGTAATGCCTTTGACGCCTAAGTTCGTTGATTCTGATTCTGTCAAAACATTGGAACAGCAGCGATACAGCAACATAGTACTAGTCTTGTATAAATTGAAGAGGTTATACTTTTTGGGGTGACAACATTTTTGGGAGAGAAAGTTTTTGACTTTCTACTACTCCATCATGAAAAATGTAGGATTGATTGCTTTCTTCCTTTCTTTGGAAAATTCCGACATTTTTTATCATGATGAAGTAGTAGAAAGCCAAAAACTTTCTCTCCCAAAATATTCATTATTGTATTGTAACAACTCTTTCTCAAACGTTTGTATTCGTTTGAAAATTTCCTTGTGGGACTAAAATACAGAAACTTTAAATCAAAACCATCACTAAACTGCATTACGTTATTTATAAAATATAAAAGCTTGTTGCGAGATTCACTCATTCAATAAATTTACATATAATTTTTTCTTGTCTTTATTCATGTCAAGACCAACTCACATACTGTATTCTTGTTCATCTAAGTCTATCTCGTGAGGAGCTATCACATAAAAAGTGTAATGTAATAAATTGATGCGTTTGGATAAATACTTCAAAATTTAGTTGCAAAATTTGATGCAAACTACTATTCATAAATACATTGTCTCGTTCAAAAGTTACGAGAAGACTTTTTACTTCCACACTGTATAGTGATGACCAATTCTATATTTGAAAAATATATTTGGATCATAATCATGATCGTATATTCAAGAGACTCTTGTCATATAAGGAAACTATCCCCCTTAGAAACAAAATATACCCTCTACTTAATTTTTTTATATTGTATGAAATGGTGGAATATTCCTGAAATCACACTTTCTTGTTGAGAAGCTAATTACCAAAATTTCAACAAATTATATTTTAACGTTTGTTTGAAGGTGGTTGACAATGTTTCGTGGTGTATTTCATCAGTTCGGACTTCCATTGTCTAATATAATCTAAATTGATTTGAAATCCCTGAAAGAATCTGTAAAAAAAATAAAAAGATTAACCAAAAAATATCATTTTTATTAAACAAAAAAGTGAAATTACAAAAAAATAACATACAAGCTACAAAAATAAAATTTAATATTAATACAAGGTGAAAATTGAAAAAATATTACATACAAAAAATGAAAGATTGAACGTACGTCACGACGTTTCAATTGTTAGTATCCACAATCGAAACGTCGTGATTTATCTTGGTGTGAGATCTTTTAATTTTAGTTTTTTATTTTTTTGTTTATAATATTTTTTAAATTTTCAGCTTGTATTAATATTTAAACTTCTTTGTTGTTGCTTGTATGTTATTTTATTGTTATTTCAGTATTTTGTTTAATAAAATTTTTATTTTTTGGTTAATCTTTTTAATTTTGTTTACAGATATTTTTTCAGGGATTTCAAATCAATTTATATTATATTAGACAATGGAAGTCCGAACTGATGAAGTTATATTTCAGTTATCTATAATAAAGGTAACATGCTGAGAATACACAACTGTGATGTCTTTCGGACATCTTGTTGGTTAATATACTCTCCCATTGTTGTTACTTCTTCCTTGTTTTTCCCTCAACCCGCTGTCGCCTCCACAGAAGACAACCCTTGGATATGAAAATTTGTGCGAGGTGAGGTTTAAAGATGTCTCTCAACATCTTTCAACATCCGACCGCATGACGTAGCATTAGATTAACACTCACGCTAACCCAACTGGCTACGGTCCCATTGTTATCACTAATTGAAAAGTTTCTATGTCATTTTCCAATGTATTTTAAGATTTACTTCCTAAACATTGCTTTTCATAAATAAATTTAAATAATTATTTGTACAACACGAGCCATTCACATTTGTTTAATAGTTTGATTTTTGTTTCAGGTAAGTATGAACAGGAAAATGGGCCCAGCACAGAAAACTATTGGTATGCATTTCTAAAAAATCTACTTGTGTGATATATGAAAGTATGTTGAATATATTCAAAAGTATGTATACTTCAGTTGAATTTTTTATTAGTTCAATTTTTTATACATTTTTTTAATGAAATATTTGATGTAATGAAAAGAATGTAAGCACTGATATGCTGAGAAATCTGATGAAGAAAAAAAGAAATCATACAATGCATTTCTTTAATGTCCCCCCCTTTATTTTTTGAACGGGTCAACTCAAAAAATTGAAATTTGACATAATGAAATTAATATATGAATACTTTATTTTAAAGTTAAATTGACAGATGAAACTTTCGAAATGGCGACTATGCGCCATCTGGGAAAAAATTAAATGAAAAGAGGGGGTTTTGTGACACATGATTTTGGAGCTCATGACGAATACTTCACAACCCTAGGATATGAAGTCAATATATTCACCTACTACAAAATGGCGGAATATTCAATATTTTCCTGAAGACAAACACATTAATATCGATATTTCTAGAAATATTCCATTTTATCTGCCATATGGCAATTCCAACAAACCGATAAGGATTTTTAAGTTAGTTTTTGTTTATAAAAACGACAAAAAATGTCAGTACGACAATGAACATCATTGTTCAGTTAGAATATTCTCATCATCGTCAGAATATTCATCTCATCAGAATATTCTCATCTCGTGTTAGGAATCACACGTTAAAAGGCAAGACCTCGTTAATCCTTAGCTCGCACAAGTTTCGACTTCTGAGGGTCGTCGTTCGTAGGGGTGCGACAACTGGTTAACGGAAAAACATATTTTAAACAGATTTTTTTTTTCGGTTTTACTAGTAGAAAGGTACAACGTCATCAATCTCTGAAATGGTCAATTCTCGTCCATTGGAAGAAAAAATTGAAGCGATTTTCATTTACTATGTGACGCGTAACTTTCACGAGACCGAAAGGATTTTCAATGAACGTTTTCTGAATCGTCCTATCTGTAGAAAATATTTGACGGAACTTGTTTCCAAATTCACAACTACCGGTAGTGTACATAACACAAAGACCCCAGGTCATCCGTCCATTCCGGAAGAACAGCAAGTGCAAATAATTGGTGAGATGGTATTAAATCCTGAACATTCTAATTATTCCGTCGCGAATGTTTGTGAGGTGTCCCCTTCTACTGTGTGGGGACTTTTGAAAGGGAATAGTTATTATCCATACAAACTTAAAATGGTTCACCAATTAACTGAAGATGACCCTGATCGAGGAACAGAATTTTGCGAAATCATGACGGAAATCATTGCAAGGCATCCTACCTATCTCCACAATATTTGTTCAGTGACTAATGTACATTTTTTCGAACGGCAATGTTCTCAGACAAAATTGTCGTTATTGGAGTGACACCAACCCTCAAGTTTTCCGGGAAACACATACCCAATATCCAGAAAAAATGAACGTTTGGGCAGGAATATCGGAAAATCATATTGTAGGATCTCTATTTATTGATTGAAATTCAACAGGAGAACTATATTTGAATATGCTGGAAACTACTGTTGGCCCTCTCATCACTGAAATCGTCGAAGCGAATCTTAATGAATTCGATATAGATATTCTATTCCAATAAAATGGAGCACCACCACATTACTTCAGATAAGTAAGAAACTATTTGGATACTATTTTTCCTGGTCGTTGGATTGGCCGTCGAGATTCTACAGAATAGCCAGCCCGCTCGCCAGATTTGACACCTTTGGAATTTTTTCATAGGGCTATTTGAAGCAAAAGGTGTACGAAACTTAACCTGCTTCAATATTAGATATACGGCATAGAATAAAAAATATTTGTAGAAATATTGACGTGACTGTGTTCGAAAATGTTCGGCATGAAATATCGGATAAGCTGTTCATATGATATTGACATTATATTCTAGGGTTGTGAAGCATTTATCAGGCGCTTCAAAAAGGTGTGTCACAAAACTCCTCTTTCCATTTAATTTTTATTCCCAGATGGTGCCCAGCCGCCATCGTGAAAGTTTCATCGGTCAATTTCACTTCAAAATAAAGTATTCATTCATTAATTTCATCATCCCAAATTTTAATATTTTGAATTGGCCCGTTCAAAAAATAAAAGGGAGGGAGACATAAGAAATGCACTGTATTATGGTTCAGGAGATGCATGTCTGTTCTCTCAGCCTGCCTGTGGTTGCCATGTCGTGGGTAAAAAAATAATTACGCCATTGCTCTCAGAAAACTCCGAAGTATTTGAATATTAGTGACTAATGTTAGGGTCTTCATGTATAAACATGAAGAAATTGGAAGTCAAACAGCTTTTTTCCCAAGAACTAATCTGTCCTGATAGATTACCTCCTTTCAATTTGAGCAGGATAATTTCATTCAATACCAGCTCAATACCAGCTTAGTTTATTTATAATCTTTGTGTATCAAAGAATCATTTGTCACCATGTACTGTATGAAAATTATTTGTTGCAAGTTATATAACACTAATGTTAACCAACAAGGGATAATTGGTAATTGTTAAATCTGATTATTACGAATTTTATGGAATTTCATTACTAGAGTGGATCTACATCTGTAAACATAAAATTGACTATATGGTTTCATATGTTTCTGACAGGTTCGATTTCACGTGCTTTCTCACAAATTGGGTGGAAAATTCTCACACTTGGATGACTAGCTTCTTTGTAAACGTTTTTCCCCTACCACATCATTACGCTCTTCGATTGGTATTTGGAAATATCTCTCGTACAATTGATGCAGATTATATAATAACAAAAAAAGTTGAGATGAACAAATAACTATTTATTTAAAATAGCTGGAATCAATAGTTGAATATTATAATATTATTTATAATATTATTATACTCACAGTTGTTTAATAAAAAAAAGAGAATACATGTGTCATCATTTTGTGAGTTCGATGTAAGTCACAAACTAATAAAAATGAAACGATGTGGTTACTGCTTTTCCTTTAAAGGAGGATTGCTTTTATTTTCGAAATTCATTGATAGTGAAAACTCTATGTTTTTTTGAAGGTGATTGACAATGTTTCATGATGAATTTCATTATTATCAGTCATCGCCCGAAGACGATTGTGGATATTAACGATCGAAACGTCGTGAAGTAACTTGGCTTGGAAACTTTCAATTTTCATTTCTTGTTAATAATCTTTGATTTTCATCTCGCCTTAATAGTTCTTTTTTTTTGATAGTTTGATTGTTGCTTGTATTTTATTCCACTGTAATTTCAGTTTTTTTTTCTTAAAATAGTTGTTTTTTTTTCAGCTGATCTATTTAATTTTTTATAGATTCTTTCAGGAATTTCAAATCGATTTATATCATATCAGACAATGGAAGTCCAAACCAATGAAAAAACAGTAAATTTTAAATTAACTTACTATTTGTCTATCTCAAAATCATTTCCAGTTTGACGAGAAATTATATTCATGCAGTGAAGGACTAATAATGGAGAACCATTTGAGTCCTTTGCTAGTTAAAATTCTCATAGATAACATAGAGTATGAAATCCATAATAATCAAAAGAATAAGTTTCTTGTACTGGAATAGATACGTAGATGATATCTTAGTATGTTTTTCTAGTACAGATAGGCAGTTAGACAAGTTCGTTGAATATGTGAATTCCATCCACCCGTTAATAGAATTCACCACTGAGAGGAAGGAAATAATTCAATAAATCAACTTGACCTAACCACTACGAAAAACAACAATAAACATGAATTTAAAATTTTCTACAAAACACGTTACACGAACAGTATCATACATAATTCCTTCACACATCCTCAGGTAGGTTATAAGGTAGATATCATAGACTCCATTCTGTCCAAAAAACTACAAGAGCAAGTCGTGGACCAGGTCCATCCAAATTCAAGATGCGATAACCTGAGTTTGTCATATTTTGGTGAACCCACCAATATTCCAAGCCAAGTTACTTCACGACGTTTCGATCGTTAATATCCACAATCGTCTTCGGCCGATGACTGATAATAATGAAATTCATCATGAAACATTGTCAATCACCTTCAAAAAAACATAGAGTTTTCACTATCAATGAATTTCGAAAATAAA
>WOGP01011168.1:0-10045 GCA_015342065.1 Leptinotarsa undecemlineata
TTTGAACAAATCTATAAAACATCATGTTGAAACAAAATTTCGATGTTGAACTATAGTGTATATTCTAACTTTACTTTTTTGTAGGTGTTTTTATATTCACATTTTATATTTCTATACTTACATTTCTATATATTTTTCACAAGCCTTGTCCACAAGATTTATTCTTAATGACAATAAAGTATATAATTATCATTAATAATAATCAATGATATTATATGGTGAAGGCGTCGGGGTTAAAATTTTATAGATTGTTGCTGATAATTCTAGGATATTTTTTAGTGTCTATTCTCCTTTTTCACCTCATCGTGATTCATAATCCTGGTGTAAGTCAACAAATTGTAACAAGCTTTGTGATATTCAAAGCATAGCGCTTGTCGTCAATCTACACATTAATTTGCTATCACCAAGATTATGGGATTATGATTATATGGAAATTCTGTGCACATGTCTCATCATCAAATATGGAACGTTTTTCATTAAAAAGCCTCGTGCGTTTAATAATATATGAACAAAGGCAAAACTGAAGCGTAGATACTCAGAGTCGATTGTGTTCGCTTCGAAATTTTGTAAGGATTCGTATTCTTTGAGTACAATAATATGTCTGAATGAAACCAGCGCGACTGTTCGTTACCAAAAATAATTTGAATGGAATTCGTGCAGAGTTCTGTTTTACATCCATGAATTTTATGTTCGGTTAGTTGTAGGTATATAAACCTTCATAACATTTTCTGAAAGAAATGCTCATCTTGAATTACATTACATGTGGTTGGACCTAATTGTTTGACTGAAAAAATTGTCATTTTTAACGAAATTTGATTTTATCATTCAATATAGTTGCCTTCGAGGTCGATACAACTATTATGGTGGTATACCATTTCTTGATACTGTAACGAATCTGAAGCCGCCCCTGACCGATATGTCGGCCAGCGAACAAACACATAACATCACGCAAAAGAAATGCAGTCTGCAACCGCCGATTAAACTCTAGTTGAGTACCGACATGACTATGGAATTCTAGAATGATCGTTACCGATATATAAGGCCGACTTCTCATCCAGAGAGGGCAGTTGAGTTCAGAAAGTGAATCGAGCGGTTAAACAAGGAATTCAAATAGCGGAAATAAATTAAGTGCCAAATCTTGTAAATAAATCAGTTCATGGTAGTGGAATATTGTAAGAAATGAATTTGTTTAAGACACTCAATTCGTTAATTTGTTACAACACTATTTTTATAGTATGATTTGTTATTAGCCTCAAAAAGGCATCAGTTTTGACGATGAATTCTTCATTGGCGCTAAATTTATTTCCAGCGAGGATTTTTTTGAGGTCTGAGGGCCAGATCTGGAGAATACGGTAGATGCGGAGGCAGTTCGAAGCCTAATTCATGCGCTTCAATTTCTTCGAATGAGTGCGTTTTTTTGGCGATTTGGCCCTTCGAACACTTCAATAAACCTATGTAATAGTCGCTGCTCTCTCTTCGTTGACTTTGAAATGTGTGAAATCTAAATTATACTCACAAATTGAGATTTTATTGTTGAGACTTTTCGTATTAAGTATTGCAAATTTTTCAAGTAAAGTTCATCAATCATTTCAAAATCGACTCTTGGTAAGTTGTCGAAGTCAGCTTTAACAAAACTAGGCTCAACATTCATTTTGAAATCATTTTAACGAAAATACGATGTTATGTGTGGAAAAAATTTTTTATTTTTGTTGGGTGGCATGAATGCATAATTGAATTATTTAATTAGGATTCATTAGCTTTTGAAAACCTTTTGAAAATACAGCTGGATAAATTATATTTAGAATCATACTTAGATACAACTTGTACTGTATCATGAAAAGAGAAATGAAAATTTATGTTTTATACCACTTTTAATTGTAACTAACATTGTTACTGCAGTTTCGTCCTATATGGACATTTTCAAACTTACACAATAGTTACAACTAAAAGTGGTATAAAACATAGAACTTTTCATTTCTCTTTTCATTATGATCTCCTACCACGTAGTAACGGCTACATCTATCAATTTATTATACTGTATCAAGGCAACGACTACTGCTTGTTCGTATATCGTCTTCTGTTAGCGCATCCAGTTGGAAATGTGGTGCGGATTTTCTTGACGTATGCGGGATGAAGGAGCAGATTACATACAGAGTATAGGCATGGTTTGACATTCAATGACGTCATTCACACCATTGCATTATATACAACCTTCAAGGTCATCTTAATGACATTATCAGTCATTACAATGCCAATAATTCCGTCAAGGTAAGGGAGGGAGGCCGTGAACCGGCTGTAATCTCCTATGTCATATAAGACTTCAGTCTATCTGGATGAAGACCCCTAGAAAACAACATTGAGAACTACACTTATATTCCGAAAGACAGAGGACACTAACAATTGATCTTGGCGGGAATTTTAGTTGGTGAATTTTTGGTAGTTCTTGTAGTCAAGAGGGCACAGATTTCGATATAATAATATTTTTTGCAACATAATTCAGTAAACTGGATATTCCGATGAGTTTGTTTTCTGTGCAAAGCTTGCTTCGGAGCAGGTTCCACTAAGTGATAACTCCTTGGTCCGTAAAGTCCTTCAATTTTCCTGTTATAGTAGTCTCTCCATAACATTACTGGAATAACTTCAGCTGCAGTAAAATAAGAATATTTTCCTTGGAGTTCAGTTTCTAATCGCCTGGAATTCATTTTAAATAAGGTTGCTTTTATGTAGTCTAGCTTTCTGTAAGATGTTTGCTATTTGAATACGGATATCTTCAGCTTCGTTGTTTGATAATGACTTGATGGTTGATTCTGCACAGCCTATGAATTCCTCACTTGGGATTTGCCTTGACATAATGGTTAAGTTAGAGACTTTTGCCAAATCCAATGACTTATTCGTCATTGAAACACGATTGATTATTAATTTAGAATTGCCCGAAATGTTTCTATGACATTGCTTTCTATGGAAAATGGAATGGTCGTTTTTCCTCATTTGGTGTTGAAATTTGTTTACGACTTGCATATGGTTGCTCAGTTGTAAGTAGAGAGTAAGCAATATCACAGCAGCACTTTGCAGAGACCGTCTTGCGTCGCAGAGGCTTCGATAATTGATTTAAAGTAATCTAAATTTGGCACAGTATATGGTATGCTTGAAGAAAATAATCTGAAATAAAATTCTTGAGAAGAATTTCATTAGACCGGTAGCTGTTTTCCTCGATTCATTTGACTACCTAAAATACACAAATCTGAAATTCCGGCAAGACCAATACTTAGTGTGTTTAGTTGTCCAACCTTCTGCAGCCCTGATTCTCACAAGAATGACTCCGTAATTCATAAGGAAGATAGAACCCAACGACATTTTGGATAACATTGGATAGCTTTAATGTAGTATCGTTATTAACCAAAGTTTCGTTGACAGAATCCCTAGACTTGTTAAAAGGAAGTTACTTCTTAGGGAACGGCAATTTCTACAAGCAGATCGATGATGTAGCAATGGGAAGTCCAGTGAGCCTGGTAATAGCTGAACTATTCATAGAGGACTATGAGAAGAAAACATCAGCGTCATCTCCAAACTAACCTTAGAGATTAATTCGAGATATCTTGTTCTTGTGGTGGAAGTTATATTGGGGAAACGTCAAGACCATTGAAACTGCGTGTGAATGAACATCGAGATTACACCAGAAAATAACAATTGACAGGTCGATAAACGCCACGTAAATCAACCAATCAACAACATTGATATATTTCACATTTCAAAACTCTTTTGACGTCTGTCGAGGAAGTTTGAAAATGAAACGAACCCAAGAAAAAACTGCACGTTCCAGTTATTAAGACTGGGGCAGATTTTAGCTTGCAAAACGGCAGATAAGTATCTGTACAATTCTTTAGATTTTTTTGACAGAAAAAAATCAAATACCAATAATGAATAATGTACGCAGTAATTATCAGTGTGAACTAAAAATAATTTTTTTCTATACCTGCATAAAGTTCTGCATTACAATTTTTTTCAGTTTGTGGATGGTGAAAATTACCCAGAAAAGTTGACAAAATTGTCAAAGCATATTGTGAATGTTTCTTACTCGTCGCATTAGCGAATAATTTCAGGATCCGCGCCGCAATCGTTACAAATAGCATCAGTAAAGGATGTGCGCGGAAAGGAATTTATTATTTAATAAACACATCAAATCAAAGCAATACCTCAAATCCTGTCGCCTGAGCTCGTGTGCATCACAGAGAAAAGTAAATTTGAATAAGACGTCAGTGCTACTTTTAACTGAAAAAATAAAAATTATCTACAGAAATAGGTGATTTTTTACATCGTAAACTGGCACCTGGTTTCTAGAAATAGTAATTCGCGAAAGGATAATGGAATATTTGCTTGAGAAAATGCTGACATGAAAAAAAAATTGTTTTGTTTAATTCAAATTATTTACATAAGGTAGATAAATGAAAACAAAACGGTTATTATCAGCACTTCTGTCAACAATTCAGAGAAACGCAAATACTCCTCGATTTTTTATTAAAAGTGGACCTTTCTTTCCATCATGTTTGTATCTGCTATCCACTCAAAACTAGGGTGGCCAGATCAATTTTGAATGAAACGGAGAATGTATTTTTTGAATCGTTTGAAAGTGAGAAAAATATATCTACACTAATAACATTATTAATACTTCTAGATATAGTAGTTATGACAGAATTAAAATGATGCACTGTATTGGAAACAGGTATATTAAATGTGCTACAGAATCTAAATGAGATACGCGGTATACCTACTGAGTACCATTTGAGACAAAAGCGGAGAGCAATCTATCTGTCCATGTATTATTTTATATGCAAAACACATATCTCGGCTTTGCCGAACTCCTTCAATAATGAGTCATAGATATAACCCCTTTCGGGATAAGCACTATGTTTTATGAAATATGCGTATTTCAATTTTTTTTAAAGTTTCCCAAACTAGATACATGTTTCATATGGGACAGATTCCAAACGACTCTGCAGTACTTTAATTTACTCCTGATCAGTGTTGACTAAACTGTTTTCAAAGAATGAAAGGTCTTAAATTCGTTGCAGTTGCATGTCAAGAAACCCAGAGTTCTCATTGAAGTCGATATTACATTCTGAAAATGATTGGAAAACGTGAGTTTTTGATAAAACAAAACCCCCAGATCGTTTGATTCCGTTAAACTTTGCCGATAATATTTCACGTTTGAATGTTATTATTTTACTTTGAAGGTGTTTCATAATGAATTTCACTAGTTCACAAGATGGAGGACTGCCAATGGGGTCGCCACTTTCACCAGTCATAGCCAACATATATATGGAGTGGTTTGAAACTCTGAAAGAGGACACTAAGTGGAAAATATCTGCATACCGAAAACCCACTCACACGGAACAGTATCCGAACCACGAATCCAACCACCATCAATCAACTAAAAGAGGAATCATCAAGACTCTATCAGACCATGCTTTCGGGCTCTGTAATACGAAGCAAGATCTCGAGAAGGTACTAGACATCATCAAAAATGATCTTCGACGGAATGGCTACTCCAAAGCGATGGTAGAAAAAGACTTTGGCTAAAAGACAGCAGGAGCCTCGCAAGAAAGAGAACCTGTCACAACCAGTGCTTGCACTCCCCTACATCAGAGGATTATCAGAGAGGATAAGAAGAATTGGTTCCAAGTACAACACTAGAACCTGCTTCAGATTCGGTAATACTATCCGTAGGAGCCTCACGAAAACCAGGTTACCAAACGCGAAATGCGATTCTAAGAATTGCATTTACTGGATACCCTGTGAGTGTCAAAAATCCTATATTGGTGAAACTAAGAGGCCATTGAATGTTCGTATTGTCGAGCACAAGAAACACACACAGCGAGAGGAAACCAGCAAATCAGGAATAACAGACCATGTTTGGACCCATCAACACAACATCGAGTGGTCCCAAGCTGAGATCATACACACAGAGGAACATTGGTTTTGGAGAAAATTCAAGGAAGCCGCATACATGTTGTCCAACAACGTATTCAGCCAAGCTAGCGTAGAGATACGCGACGTATGGAAACCCATCATCAAGCGAAAAATGGCCAACTCCCGCCAAACAGTCATCTCCCACTAAACCAGTGGAGCGGAAAATGGAAAGCGGGGATAGTGAAAGTACTCGACATAGTCATCTCTCGGAGGAATCAGTCACCCGAAGACGATTATAGATACCAACAATCGAAACGTCGTGAAGTAACGTGGCTTGGAATCTCTTAACATTGTGTCTCAGGGATTTCAAATCATTTTATATATTAGACAGTGGAAGTCCGAACTAGTGAAATTCAAATAAATCACAGTTCAAATTGAAGATAAATATTAGTCAAAGAAACATACATAATTTGTAAGTGGTATATTAATAATTCTCAGATCGAACCAATTGAATAGAATTTATAAAATAAAAAATAGAACTTGCTGTCTATCGAGAAATCTGATGATACGCGTCCGGAAAGTCGATAACGAGAGTTCTTTCAACTCTCGTGGTATTTCATTCATACATTTGGTGATGTGATAGGAAAATGAACGTCTGTAAAATTATGAGTGAGACATTGGGGGGAGAAAGCAAACTTTTTCGTCTAATGTTAATATTATGTACATCTGAGCGAAATGTTATTTTATTGTACAAATTGGGGGGTTTAGGTATTTTAAAACTCTGTAAAAGAAGCAGGCAGAGTGAAGGAACCTTCGATCACTTATATTAAGTCATTTGTTTGTTTTCAATGTGTATGAAAAGAGAAGGAAAAAGAAGCTTGGGTATCGTTCAAGGACGTAGTGCGAAAGTTTTTGGGAAATACTAAGGATTCTAACTATAAAACGTGTGCAACGGATGCTAGCAGCATATGAAGCTCAAGGCTGCAAGATGAGCTTGAAGGTCCATTTTTTACACTCTCACATAGACTATTTTCCTGAAAACCTGGGAGCTTACAGTGAAGAGCAGGGGGAGCGATTTCACCAGGATGTCCGTGATATTGAGAGAAGGTACCAAGGGCGATGGGATGTCACTATGCTTGCTGACTACTGTTGGCTGCTTAAGCGCGAAACTGAAGATGGAAATCGGAAAAGGACTTGTCAAAGTATCAAGGAAATGAAAAAGAGGTTTCATAAAGAACATGAATAAGTATATGTATTGAAATAATGTTTCGTTTGCTTTAAAAAAAATTTATTGTTTGAAACTTTTGAATAAAGGAGTGCTTTAACAAATTTTTTGTGTTTGAATTTACAAAAAATTCTTATGTGATAGAAAAAAATGGCCATCACTTTTGAAATCAGCGCACTTTAAAACATATAATTAAGTAAAAATATCTCATGCAACTGATAAAAATTTTTTTTTCGCAGACCTGAATTATAATTTTTTGAAGAAAATGAAATATCACCAATGCCAGATATGGTTGCGGATATCATTGTTCACTTGGAAGGCCTTTAAAACAGTTTCAAGATGTATTTCTCTGAAGATTATTCAAAAGTGGACTGTATCAGAAATTCTTTTTCGGAAACCTCACCAAATGAATTGGAAGTAAAAAAAGTTTTATCCACCTTACAGAAGATAGTTCCAAGAAAGAGAAATCTTAAACTAATTTCTGGATTAGATGTAAACAGAGTACCCTTTGCTTTTCCGGCAAGCTCTGCTATTTTTGATGTCTTTTGTTAGAAGTTACTTGTGTGACAGTGGATTTTCAGAACTCTTGTACATGAAAAATAAATATAGAATCAGAATAAGTGTTGAAGAGAACTTAAGAGTGAAGGTGAGTTCTATTAGTCCTAATGTTGATATTTTAATCACAAGCAAACAACAACAAGTTTCGTTGAATGCTCCTACATTCTTTTGCAAAAGATGCAGAAGTGGAAAGTCAAACCTTCTCTTTCCTAAAAACTAAATCTTCTGATTTCTACCTTATAAATTAAACTTCAAACATTTCCAAAGCTGAGCACGACTAGGTCGAAGCTCGTCATAAAATACATACAGAGATATCGCTGTGCATAATTGAGGAAATTGACATAATTAATTCAGTTCATAATGACGGATGACGTCAGGGTTATTCAATTAACAGTATATGTATATGAAGGTCTGACACATATAATAATTGTGATGAATTACAATAATAGAGGATAATTAACTAACTCAACTGCAGTGGTGTGTCATTCGGATAAACATTTCAACATTATATGAATTTATTGTTGGATATTAGCCAATTAAGCGGCGAACATTCACTTTTGCTTTCTTCAATCTCCGATAACGATCTACGTTTGTGGGCATAATTGGCAATACGTGTGAAATGATAATGGTGATTCCCACAAATTTCCGTATATAAATCCACCTCATTACCATTGCGGTAAATACTCGTATATTTGAGAACCCACATGGTAACATAACATCTCAACAATTCAAGTCGCAAGTTTTATTAAAAAGCCATGAAGATGTCGCAACTTTTAACAATATCACCTGCATCAGATGTTTGTTTTGGGAAAATGGGTGTCAAAGAATGTTAATTTCCTACTTGTTTCGCTGAATCTAGTAAAACTGGGTGTCTTATAAATTTTTGGAATTTCAAAACTATAGTCGAAGTAAAAGATATAGTGCACTCTTGAAGTTTGCGGCACACTCAAAGGCGAACAAATCAATACACAGAAATTAACCGGCAGCGAACTAGTCCACGTAGACTGTAGACTTGGCGATTCGTATTGGATAATTTTTACTAACCGAGTTTTATGATTGGCTGAAGAGTCATACCCAACCAGCAAAGTTGTTTTATAATTCCATGGCATTGCAACAGTTTAAGTTTATGAGTATTTTATAATTACTTCCAAAATGCTAATTGATTATATTAGATGATCGGTGAACAGAATACAGTTGAAGGCAATAAAAGTATTTTATAAATTTGTCATAGAAACGTTTATGAAATTAAATTAAAAAACAATTATAAAATAGTCATGAACTTATCACAGAAACGTTTCTGCAACTAATGTATAAAACTTATTTTTCTATAAAAGTAAATTGTTATGTAGCAGTTTTATAACACTTTTCTGCCAGATTTTTATGACATTCATAAAACTATTTCAAATTTATTTTATAACTGTTTCCTGTAACTTTAATGAAATGATTTTATTAGAATGCTTCCAGATACTATTTTATTTCCATTACTATATTGTCACTTCAATGATAATTTCCCAACTATTTTATAATATGGTATATTTACTATAATTCAAAAACACTAATATAACTGTTATAAAATGAAATTGCTTTCGCTAATATATATTTGCTGCCACCAAGAATAAAATGCAGCATTCAAGAATAACCAGCTGACATCGATTCCTAATCACAGCTTTGAAAAATTCTTCAGAATTTTAGTTATGTTTGGTAAGAATATATTTGTTTACTCATTCAAGTGAAACACCATCGATATCGTGGTGGAAATTAGTTCTTCAGCAACTTATAAATATTTGATTTTTATGGAGTATAGGTACTTACCCCATAAGAAAATTCAATATTTTTAAGGCATTGGGTTTAGTAACTCAACCTAATTATTCGCAATTTGGAAGACTATGAAATACAAAGGGTTTACACTTTCAAGTTTCAGTTTTTATTTATCTATTTAGAAAACCTGTGACAACTTGTTTGAATAAAAATAACCCTGCTTGCTCTTTGGGTTGCATAGAATTGAAAATTTCTTCTTGTTCTGTATCATCATTCTTCAGCTTTAGCTCTAATGGTTCTTCAGAAACTTGGTAGGTCATCAAATGACTTTGTTTCAGATTATGGATTCGTATTAGCTCATCAGCATCAATTTTTGGCCATGAGAGTTGGTTATTATTTACCATGACGACAGAACTATGGTGAACATACTTACCTAAAACGTAGATAAAATGAGTCAAATCCAGCTACAAACAGACAAAACTATCAACTGAAAATATAGGCCTGAATTATAAAATATCTGGTCAAATATTGAAGCTGATTAAAAGATATATTCTGACATCAAAAACTTACCCGTCATTTCCTCTAAACGCACGATAG